>JASGAT010372946.1:474-11543 GCA_030220025.1 Chelon auratus
AATATATACAAATGTTCACTTGTGCTATAAAACAGCAAAGAAAAAAAACTGTGTGTAGAAATAACTTTTCAACATCGAGTGCTTGATTAATTTATGGCATGGATTTGCCTCACAATGGGCAGTTTGTAAGGTCTGGAGCGCCTTTCAGCAGCTGCTCTCCGTCCAGTTCAAACATATATGACACTGCCTCGATTTCCATTAAAAAGCCTCCGAACACAACACTCATATCTGTGACCATTCGCCTCCATTGTCTGTGGGCTCCTTTCATTGTCTGTAATCTGTCACCAACAGTACAAGTGTCTTTTGCCTGTAAGGAAAACATCTATTGCACATTATTTAAGTAACCCCATAGCACATCCAAATGGTTTATTCCTCTTTTTGTCTTGGGAACAATTAGATATTTTTTTTCTCTACCAAGTTCCTCAATAGGATAAGTGAATCCAGGAGTAGCAGAATATTTTTTTCAGACAAAGACAGCTCTTGTTGCGTGACATGGTTCAAGAAACAAATAAACCCACATTGTATTATCTTCAAAGCATTCTGGATAAATAAAACATGAACCGTGATTGTTTTGATGCCACTCTGATCATTATAAGTCTCATTTAGGGCATTCAAAGTATTTTTGGGTTTGTACAAAGAGAACCTACTCATACGCATGTTGGAGGGGGCCGTGTAGGCTCATACTTAGTATTGTGTCCTTTTAGAGATGGGTGAGGTTTGATGTAAGGCCTGCTGCTGGTGAACACACTGGCAGCCTTCCTCCTTGTCCTCTTCTTCAGTTTCCTGCTGAACACATTCTGCCACGACTGCAGTGTCTTTGAGGTCCAGATCCACATACCGCTGGTGATGCCCACCACCAGCAACATGAAGATCTTCACCATGAAGATCTCGACGGCGGGAATGGAAGCCTTCATGACACACTCGTCTGACTCGGGTCCACTGCTGTCCACGCACTTCTGCTCCGCTGCTAGGATGTGCCAGTAGTCCATGTTGAGCCTCTCGTAGAAATAGCAGGCAATGACGCAGGTGGCTGGGACAGTGTAGAGCACAGAGAAGACACCGATGCGAACCATCAACTTCTCAAGCTTGTCTGTGTTCTCTCCCTCCGTTTTCATAATCTTACGGATGTGGAAGAGGGCCACAAAGCCAGACAGCAGGAAAGAAGTGCCAATAATAAGATAGCAGGAGAGAGGTATGAGGACAAAGCCAGTGAGTGCTTTCACATCCATGCTGCCCACATAGCAGATGCCCGTCAGCTCATCCCCAGCCACCTTCCTCATCACCAGGATCATGATGGTCTTCACAGCCGGGATGGCCCACGCAGCCAGGTGGAAGTAGCTGCTGTTGGCCTCGATGGCCTCGTGACCCCACTTCTTCCCTGCAGCCAGGAACCATGTGAGAGTCAGGATAACCCACCAGAGGGAGCTGGCCATGCCAAAATAATACAGGATGAGGAACACAATAGTGCAGCCGGTGCTCTCCAGGCCCTCCTGGATAATATACTGGACCCCATTGTCTCTGTCACAGGCAATTCTGTCTGCTCCCACGAAAAGTCGAATGAGGTAGCCCACAGAGTAAACACAGTAGGACATGGAGAGGAAGATGATCGGCCTCTCGGGGTACTTGAATCGCTGTGGGTCAATGAGGAAAGTGAGAACAGTGAAGGCACTGGAGACAAAGCAGAGGATGGACCAAATGGCCATCCACACCAGAGAGAACTGCTTGTCTCCCTGACTCCAGTATACATCCACTTTTGGGTAGCATTTGGGGGCACAAGACTCACTCTTCTCCACAAAATGGAACTTGCCCGGGTTGCTGCACGTCTGTCTGCTGCTGCTGTCCTTAAGGTGCAGGTCCTGGCTGCTCAGAGGCCGCTGGGGCCTGAAATCTGGAGGCTGAGTGTGCGAGACTTTGGGAGGTTCGTCTGAGCCGTTGTTGGGCGCCTCCATGCAGAGGTTGTTTGGGTCATTTTTGGTAGGCAGACGGGAGCAGTCCAGGGATTCAGGCCAGGGAAAGTTAAACTGCTCCAAGATAGGAGAGCATTTAACCTTGACCTGCTCACACATAACTCTACATGCTGGAATAGGGTTTGACACCTGCTCTGTGCACATGGGAGCATACAGTGAACACAGGAAAAATTTAAGGTGACTGTGGCATCCGAACTGTATCAGCGTGGCGAACTCCTGCAGCTTTATCGCTGCCTCTTTTTGGTCATCGTGGCCCATCAGATTTGGCATGCGAGTCATGTTGTAGCCAATGTCCTTGCACTGGGGGATGTTGATGTGTTGACATCTTCCCTCTCCTGACCAGTCAGGGTCTATTGAGCTGATGGCTGAGCCCCCGCTGCTCCACAGCACCAGCAGCACGCAGATAAGGCTCAGCTTAACAGTGGAGCACATCCTCCCCTCTTGATTTAAAGAAAATAACGACCAAATGTTAACCACACTCAAGTTTCTTTCATTAAAAAAGTCACTGATGAAACCCAGTTGGCTCTGATGAGTATACGAGCAACGTAGAAAAACTTACTCAACTATCTGTTGCCAGAGCATCCTTTCCTCACTTTAGAATAGAGGCGTTTTAATAGCAACATAAATCCCGCGATGGTCCGAAAATGTTTCCTCGCCGCAAGTGTTCCGTCAGGTCCATGCTTCCGAGCGCTCAGTTTTTGGAGCTACTTGTTCAGCCTCTTGCACCGTAAATATCAGTCCACCGTGAGTGAAAAAGAACGGCTTTGCGGCTCGATTTGCTCCCTTCTTGTTCCCAAAAGACTCACCGGTCCTTTTCCCCGTTTCATGACACTTTTCGGGAGTATCGTTCCGTGCGGCAGTGCGACTCAAGTCCTTGTGTGGCAACTTGGAAAAACAACTAAAATAATTCTCCTCCAGCTGTTTACGCGGCCGTGGTTCCCCGCAAAGGCACCAGAAACTATTTATCAGTCAGCACAATAAATCAAATAAACATCCTCGGCGATGATAATAAATGTGTTCCAGAAACGCAGGATTATGCTCCTCCCGTACGCAGGCAGTTGATGCGTGTAGTGGCAGCGCTCGTCTGAGCTGGTCGGAGCCTCCGTCCCGGTCTAACCTGCCAAAAGATCCGCCTTCAAAGACAGCTCATTTGCATAAGAAAGATGACACTGACACGCGGATTATTTTTAAATCGTGCGGAACAGCTTGTTCATTACAGCAGTTTCAAAGGCTCACAGCAAACTTCCTTCTCTCTCTGTTTGTTTGTACTAAACCACGAACTTCGACTTCAACAGCACAGAGCCACATTTTATGAGGATCCAAAATGTTGCGCAATATGGCTCAGAGGCGCTCTGGTTCGGGGGAGTTTTGGTCACATTTTAGCTGCATGCACGTTTTTTTTCTTTTCCAGTTTTCACTGCAGATTAAGTTTTTAAACTTCTGCATGACAAATGTTTTATTTATTCAAAACTTGCTATGGGTCTGTGCAACAGCGTATAGGCCACAGTTGTCTTAAATATAACTCATTTAGTAAAAGAACATCCCTTTAAACAATTAAGGACATAAAGACACGTATTTATTTTAATCTCTACTGCACAGCACAGTGAGTCATGATGACTAAACATGCAGTTCTCCAGAGACATCCAGTAGCTCACTGACCACTGGGCCAAGAAGTACTCACATTCTTTACGACAGTAAGAGTAATAGAAAGTATAGAAGTATTTCAGAAAGAGTATAGAAAGTATCCTATTCAGCAAAATATACTTCTGTATTAAAAGCAAAGTAGTTATGCTTGAGAGTCAGTGTTTCTTGTTGGTATGTAGCCAGATTGTAGCTGGTCTAAGTGATTCAGAATAAGCATGGCATTGTAGTTTACTCTATCAGAAGATTATTTATTTTTAGATTATATATATATATATTAATATATACATTTGTGTGTAAAAACTGGACCTGTTGCTGTCCGATATGCGCAGTGCTGTAAAAACCATACGTGGACTATAGCACAAAGCAGAACCATTCATTCACAGGCCTAGTATTTCCAAATTGTGCATAATTTGAATAATTGCAGTTTTTTTTTTTTTCTTAACAGCACTGTCATTGGAGACATCTTGCAAAATGACTGGAACCCCCCACAGTCATTTTCAGCAAAACTCAAATATGATGATCATGGACCAAAACCTCAGATGTTAGGTGGATGATAAATGCTGACTTGTGAAAATTATGGATGGCATGCATGAATTAGGTGTTAGAGGTACTCCTCCTTTAGGCAATTGTATATTTTTGATATATGCACTCGTGCACTCAATATTATAGGCTATTTATAGGAGGCAGACTTACTGTTCTTGAGCAAAATATGCAGTTTACTACACCTTAGAATTCACATTTCTTCGACTGGTAATACCCAAACCAAGTTTGCAAACTAGAAACAAGATGACATTGGATACAAAAAGTTACATGGCTATGTTCCAAAAGTGGATTTGTCAGCCTGAAACTGTCTGAAACTTCCCCATGAGACTCTTTAAAGCACCAGAACAAACTATTCATGGAGAAAACGTACAAGGATGCTGATAAAACCATATCCAATTTTAGGTTCTGTTTGGGATTCAGCAGAGCATGGATCAGTCTGTTCTAGCCAATATTGCGAGTGCAAAATTCAACAACACCTTGCAATCATTTCCTGTCTTTTTCAGTGAAGGAAGTAATGCTGCAAATAAATAAGAAACCAAAATTCCTTTTGGAAGTGTTGCCATTGTTCTATTGTCATGGCCAGAGAGATTGCATCAATAATTCAGGTGTTACTTATTCTCTCTTACAGTGATATCTATATTCTCACCAGGTCTGGAAAATATTTTAAGTATTATAATAAGCATTATAAATAGTGTAAGTATTATACATAGTACAATAAGTATTTTAACCATTTTATGACTATTCTGATCGGCCCTTAATCATCTGGGACTTGTGCACACTGAATGATCTAGACCATTATTGATTCTTGACAGATATCAGTTGATTAATTAATCATATTCTGCAACCATCACAAATCACTGTATTTTAATCAGTTGCTACTGCTCCCATGCTGACAAGATGGCACCAGCCACTGAGCTCACTGTTGATGGAATGAGGCTGAGTTGAGAAAAGGAAAAAAAACTGATTGCACATTCATTGTTTGATAAAGTGTATTTTTTTTTTACAATTTGCGCGTCCTGTTGGCTTCCTGCCGTTGCTCCAGTATCCTCTTGCTTTCTAGCAACATGTAAGTGAACTGACCACTTCTACTACAATATGATCCCTGTGGTTAACTGTCCAGTGTGTCTCCTGGCTTTTGCACGTGGGATCGCCTCCAGTCCCCTGCGACACAAGTGAAGTAGAAGATGAAAGGATGGATGAGCTTTTATTAGCCTGTTAAAGCGAAACAATTCCTTTAGAGAGCCAGTCGACATAAGACACAGGAGCAAGTCACAAAGAACCATAGAGTATAAAAGCACACAATATGTATAAACCGTGATGATGATTCTCCATCTTGGTATTATCCTGCTCGAGAAGGAACAGGACGGTCGAGAAGAACGGTTTATGGAGTGTTCTTCCTGTTTTATGTGTTTGTGTATGAGTTCCTCCAGGCCTCTCCTCACGTTACCTTGTAAAAAGTTTGCAGGCATAAGATTTATACCCTGGCCTGGCTGTGGTCTTCATCACGGGTGAAATACTGATCACAAGTAAACAGGAGTGCTTTTAGTACATTTTTACAAGAGTCACTAAAGTGCTTTTAGAAGTATTTCAGAAATGTGTCTGGGCAAGATGAGAAACCTGGCACCAGCGTGCCTAAATGGTTTAAGCACAGCATATCTTAGTGGTGGCACTTCAGCTGTTAGCGCTCAGTGTGTGGAGCAGGAGCATAAATATAGGGTATGAATACACTTATGAACACAATACCCTCCGCCTATGCAGCACATGTGCTCCTCAGATTTCATATATCCAGCTGTTGAGGAGGAGTTTTTGTCTTAGACATGAGAAAAAATATTTGAAAAGAATAACACGATCACTATTTGAATGATTATATACCTGCAGTTAGTAAGCCTTTAGCTGCTGTGTTAGTCTGATTTCCTGACATATTTTTTAAATATGAATGCTCTTGGTGGGAAATCAATAATGATATGCATTTTCCTTATTCAAAAAGAGCCCCGATGCAGTGGCACCAAGTGTTTTACATATTCTGACCCCTCACAACAGCTGACTTGCCTGTTCTGTCCCTCCCGCTCAGCTAGACGTTTATTATGTGGCTGATGTGTAGAATTAGAACAAAAAAGAGATGACAGCTTTAATTTGAAGAAGAATGTAACATCACTGCATTCACAGGGCAAGGGCCAGCTCTGCTCTCCATTTGCTCATCATCTGGCTTTCAGGAAACCTTGTCCGGCATATTTTAAAGCAAATATCTGCCCTTATTACCACCGCCTTTGGTGTAATGAAGCTGACAAGATAAAATTGTCGTACAGTCTAATGAGAAGACACAGTCTACTGGCTTGTTGTAATTCACTTCCTTTGTTCTGCTCTCGTTCCAGTCTTTCCTCCTGCCTCCCTCTCTTTCATGACTGTTTTGCTGGTCATGATGATATCTCTTTGAAAACGAGAAGGGGAGGAATCAGGCCCGCTCACTCTTTAGCATCTGTAGCCTCAGCAGCTACGTCTGTCTTTTTTTATGATTTTCTTTTTCTAGCATCCCCCTTTTCATATAACCCCTCCTCCACCTCATTCTTACTCACACATGTGCAAGGCACACACACACTCTTGCACACACAGCAAGTTTATCTCATCTTTGCAACCACAACAGTGCGACGGAGAAAAGCAGCGCTGCTCCATCTCTGAGAAATCAGCGACTGTGAGATAATTCTGTAACTAATAAAGTGAAAGGGAGGGCCCTTTGATGGCTGAAGCTGAAAAGATATTTTATTTTTTTGTGTGTGGGATTTGAGATGTGTGATTCTATGGAGCGCGCTCGCTCCCCTGCTGCTAGGCTCTGGCTGGAAGCTGGCCCCCCTCTGGCTAATGTTATGGAGAATCGGAGGAATTTTATGGCTGTCTTTTTCCTCAACCCCCTTTTTTCTTTTGTTCCCCTTTGAAGAATGACTTTAGACATTTTATTTACATATTTAACCATGGATGAAAGAAATGAAGGGTGAGGAAGCAAAGCTCATTGGATTCTTAAGGGAATTTTGATCAGTAAAAAGGAGTTGAGGCTAATACATTTTTGTTTGCCTAGCCTGAAATTAGATCAAACACGCCGCTGTGATGGGGACATTTTTGAAATTGACGCCATCAGTTCTTTGATGGGAAACTCGATCTACCGACGCCAACTCCGATCCAGTACGAATAATCATAGCATTTCTGTTAATTGCTGAGGCTGGGTGACTCGCTGGCTGTCCCAACATGTGAGGTATGCCATGGGAGAGATGGGGGGACGTTTTAGACATGTTTGGCATTGTTGGCGGCGTTGAAAGGGCATGTTGATTAAACGTACGGGTGGGGTAGGCCTATAATCTTCTTAACCAAGGCCCTCCTCTACTCTTTCAGGGAGCACAATGAGAAGAAACAACACACTCAGTTGGAGGTGAGACTATTTGTCCACATGCCCTGCACATTGTCCAGGGATCCTGTTCTCCCTCCTGATCGCACGCATTCACCGTTTAGCTCAGGATGATCCTATTTATCAACATAATCTGTTATTTTCTCTCTTATTGCCACTCAACAATGTGTGAAGAGGTTGGTGCCAAGAACCAAAGCGGTGCGTGATGCGCATCTGAACAGTAAACTTCTGATCAAAACTTGCTGCTAGAATATTAAAGCAAATCACTGTCCAGTCTGCTTGCAAAACTGCTTGCAAGGATAATTCAGTTTAATAGTAAACATGTTATTTATCTGTCCTGTTTGAAAGCTTTACTGAGAGCACCCGTTTTTGTAGAGGGTCAGACGCTTTGAGGAAATGCATATGAATCAAACAATTAATAATTGAGGAGCTCTGTCAACATCAAAGCCGGCAGTATTCTTTGCTCAAATAGTTCAATAAAGTAACTTATTAATGAGGACTAATTTGTTTTGCTCTTCATTTTCTCTTTGCTCCATTAAATGCTGCTTTGTTTCACTGGTGTTATTATTATTGGAAGTGTCCCGTCAGTTGAAGGTTAACCCTCCGACCTCATTCTTTGTGTTTTCTGCTTGATAAGAGGATGCCAGTGCCTTATTGTAACCTCTCAAGTGTTTATGGAGTAGATTAGTGTAATTACAAGGATGGTGGACTTTTATATGGCCGGGAAAGCTGTCAGCCGATCCGCAATAAACAGCGTTGTAATGAATTTTGTTCGTTATGAAGCAATATTAGTTTAGTGGGCTGTGCTTACATCATACCCTTTTATGTGGTGGTTGTTTAACGGCGAAGGGAAGAGGAAGGGAGGAAGGAGTAGAGGAAGAGGAGGATGGGGTTTGTTAGAGTTCAGCAGCTTGAAAGGAATAAACTAAAAGAGCTTCAGTCAACTTGTTTGGGAGTTCGGAAAATTCACTTTTGTTTAAGAAAGTCACGGAGACGTTTGAAAAGGCGTTGGCTGACTTTTCTTTGAAACATGAGAGCGGTTAACATATGTTGAGGTGAAGGAGGGAGAAAATGGGGGTAAACATTTTATTGCCTGCATCGGTGAAGGACACTGATGGCAATATTATTACCCGAGGTCCTTGTGGGGGCACTTGAGTGTGAATTGCTAATCAGGAAGGCCTTCTCTGGTCTAATCCCTCTTTGAGTGGCCGGCCTGGAATCAGCGCGTCTGGGGAGACTCCCCACTGCTTCTGGCTCTGGAGGCTCCATTCAATAGTGCAGCCCTCCTGTCCCATTCCCACAGTCCCCTCACACTGTGCAGCGCAGCCATGCATGTGCGCACACACACATGTGCACGCACCCACACAACACACATCTTCCTCTAACCAAATTAGATTAGACCCTTCCCTTTCTCCCCAGCAAGGCGCTGGTCTTTTCTCTGCCCGGTCATTTATCCTACCCTTTTGTCTCTGCTTTATAAAAGAGAAACAAATTCCCAAACAACTCCCCTCCTAAGAATGCACTGGTTTGGAAAAGGATGAGGGAAGGGCAGACATCTTAAGCGGACCTTAGGTGATGCTATAATATCGCCATCCCTTTGGTGTGTCAGCTCTAATGATGTGCGGGGGGAGGAGAGCGGTGTGGCAATGTGGTTGGCGGAGCAGTGAGAACGACGCCAGCTGTGCATCATGTCAACCTGTTACCCAACAACGACACAGAGCCGTTTCTGACAGCAACACTAAAGATCTCTTTATTGCGGCCCCTCGCTAACATTGTCCAACATTTGCTCTGCTTGGCCATAAATCCCTCCCCGACTAGAATAGATAAAATTCAGTTGGCGAACTGCGTGTGTGTGTGTCAGAGTCCTCTAGTATTAGTTGTTTTGATTCTTTGTATCTTTCTCGTAAAATCAGTAATGGACACTGACGCATATAGGCAAAATAAAGGCTCCAGTTGAAAGGGTCTTTTGTAAGAAAGCCCTGGTGGAAGCTTATTCCTCCTGGTTCAATGTGCAGCCAAGCTATCCCAAAAGCAGCAAATTGAGATCAAAGCAAAATTAAAGCTGACTCGTTCAAAGCAAGATAAAAATGTGTGAGCCTGCAGCGATATTTTCTCTATTGATTTCCTCCTTTGCTTGCACTCCGTGGGACTGTGCTGGCTGTGCTGTGCTCAGCGCCAGCAACAGAGACTCTAAGGCTGCTGCAGGGAGAAAGGAAATGACTATCGATACAGACAGCAAAACACTGTCATAATGATCAGGGATGAGCGGGTTTCACAGAGCGCCTCACATCTAAGTGATTGGGTAACTTTTCATTGCTGTCCAAATCTGTTTTCACTTTGCATTAGGACACAGGGAAGAATAATGAGAACGTCTAATGGCAAGCAGGAGCGTGGCACAAGGAACGAGCATGGGAAAGGCATTGTCTTGTTATTAGCTGTGATTTTCTGGCTCGAAGAAGGCGTGTAGAGCAAAGTTTCGTCATTGTCTTTTCATCCAGTGCATGGCTCCCTTTTTTTAGGGAACCACATGTGGAGTCATTCTCTCTAAAGTTTATTTAGATTTGCAAGGACACTGAAGAGTGTCTTTCACAGACTTTTCTCTGGTCATTTTTATTTGCTTTCATGTTCAGAGCTACCACAAAAAACAAAAACAACAATATATCAGGTGGCGTGAAGCTTCCTAACCGTTGCACAGCGGAGAACTGCACATTGGAAACATTACAGCTTTAATTAGAGAGAGCTAGCTCGAATGGTATTCCAATAATAACACAATAGCAAACAAAATGTCTTTGTTAAACTGAGCACAAATCAAGGTGCAGTAATTATGGGCAATTTACCATCTCTCTACTTGTGCTGCAGGTTGTCTGAGGGGAGGTGTGAATGGATGAATGAAGGTGCAGGTGAAAGATTCAGTGCTGCGTTTGAAGTCCTGGGAGGGACTGACAAGCCTTGCAGTGAAACCTGAACAGGTATGAAGACAAGCTGGAACAATCAGTGTCTGTAGACACCACAAGGCCAATGTGTTTTGTTTTTTTTTTCTGTTTCTGATGTAATTCTCTTCATGTGGGATCTTGCGCGCCTTGCACATTAGTTTTTATCTACTGCAGGATGATGTAGCAAAGATGGCCGAAAGTAAAATCTAAAAGGTAGATGCTGAAGCTCTGAACAACTGAAATAAATAACTCTTTTTGTTTTCTGTGTCTCCCAAACGCATGCAAGAGTGTATTTGCACATCCTTCCTGCTCTCTTCACCTTTCTGTTCTGAGGTGTAACACCTGGGCCAGCTTAAAGAAACATGAATCAATCTGAGGAAAATGTCTTTTAATCTGTTTCAGATTTAGTTTCATAGCTGTAAGCAGTGTTACCTCATCTATGAAGCTTCCTTCTCAGACAGAGGGATCACTGTATCTGTAGGCATTCCTCAGGCTCAAATATCAAAACAGCACTAAATAACCTGTCATTCTCCTCTCTCAGAACGTAGATGCTGCTGCGTGATCAAGCTTGTGGTCTGTTTTTTTTTT
>JASGAT010372953.1:0-14070 GCA_030220025.1 Chelon auratus
CCATCCATCCATCCATCCATCCATCCATCCATCCATCTATCTATCTATCCAACCCCCCAATTGTCCATCCATCCATCCATCTATCTATCTATCTATCCAACCCTACAATTTTCCATCCATCCATCCATTCTTTCATCCATCCATCTATCTATCTATCCAACCCCCCAATTGTCCATCCATCCATCTATCTATCTATCCAACCCTACAATTTTCCATCCATCCATCCATTCTTCCATCCATCCATCTATCTATCTACCCAACCCTACAAATGTCCATCTATCTATCTATCTATCTATCTATCTATCTATCTATCTATCTATCTATCTATCTATCTATCTATCTATCTATCTATCTATCTATCTATCTATCTATCTATCTATCTATCTATCTATCTATCTATCTATCTATCTATCTATCTATCCAACCATCCAATTGTCCATCCAACCATCCATCCATCCATCCATCCATCTATCCAACCCTCCAATTGTCCATCCATCCATCATCCATCCATCCATCCATCATCCATCCATCCATCCATTCTTCCATCCATCCATCTATCTATCTATCCAACCCCCCAATTGTCCATTCATCCATCCAGCCCTCCAATTGTCCATCCATCCATCCATCTATCTATCTATCCAACCCTCCAATTGTCCATCCATCCATCCATCCATCCATCTATCCATCTATCTACCCAACCCTACAATTTTCCATCCATCCATCCATTCTTCCATCCATCTATCTATCTATCTAACCCTCCAATTGTCTATCTATCTATCTATCTATCTATCTATCTATCTATCTATCTATCTATCTATCTATCTATCTATCTATCTATTTGTGTGTTATTTCTCTTCTGACGACAGGTCTTTCTATCCAGTTCATCATACGCAGGCCTCGGGCCGCAGCCCACCCTCACCCCTCCTCACCCCACCCTCTCCCTTCATCCCTCCCTTCCCTCCCTTCCCTCTCCTCTCCCTCCCTCCCTCCATCCCCTCCACCACCACCACCACCCCCTTTCTGTCAAAGCTGATTGTTTCCACGCCAGCAGAGTGCTGCGGGCGAACACACTGTCACACTACATCAGGCAGCGGGAAGGAGGGGAGAGAGAGACCATGATAGGGTTTGTATGTATTTCTGTGTTCAGAAAAAAAAAGAGCCCGACACAACAAGCTAAAGCCACGGCTGCAGCAGGGACTCCCGAACTTTTCCATGTCAAGGGCGTCTGAATACACGAGACCTCCGATTTTGTCCCGAGGAATCTGAGTCTGAAAGGACTAGAGTGACTGTGTGAGGCTAATGCAGTCAGGAAGGTAAATCTGACAGCAGGAAAGAGTAAAGCTTTACACAACTGTGAATCCACAAACATGAGGGAGGGCTTTCAGTACAGTACAGAAACGAGGTGAATCCAAGCAGAAGACATCACTTTTTTACACATATTTATCAATGTGCAGACAGAAAAAAAAAATCTACTTTAGAGAGGCATTTTTAAACTTTTAGCAATTAATTATGGAGAATGTGAACCCCTCCACAAACTAATGCAGCAGACTAAACATCACAGGGAGCAAATTGACCCAGTTAGTGTCAATACAGATAACAAATAGGATTTTTTTACCCCCTTAAATTGGGTTATTTATGCAAAGTGGGTCTGAATATTCACACAAAATTCTCAAGTTTGCTCTTAAAAGTGTCTCAAATGAAGCAGATGCTCAAAAAATTGTGTTTGTGGCATTTAAATCTGCAGCAAACACACACGTTAGTAACAGTAGCAACAACAAACCACGGTTTGAAGGGAATAAAAATGTGTTTTTTTGAGTGTTACTTAAAAAAATACGCAGTTAGATGACTACAACATTTAAATCTGCTATGAATGCACACATATTCCTAACGGTAGCGACAATAAAGACGAGTACTCTTTAATGTTTCCACTCAAATATGATTAATTTGAGTGTTAGTTCAGGATTTAACTTAAAACTTCCACAAATACACTGTTAGAGGAGAGAAACGGCACAAACAAAACGTTTAAATCTGCAGCAGACGCACATATAATTAACAATAAGGACAATAAATCACTAATAATTAGTGACATGTCAGTTTAACTTCAGATTTTAACGGGAAGATTTTGTTTAAAACAATGAGGAGACGGCGTTAAAAACTGCAAAGGATGCACATATTGCTAATAAGCTGTAAAAAAAACAACAACATATAAGTTTAAAGCATTTGTTTTAAATTATTTATTAGAGGCTCCTATTATGATTTAATTTAACATATTCCAGTTTGGGTGTAATGCAACAGTAAAGATAAACAACCTAGAGTTTGGGGTGGTTTTCTTCTGTGTTCTGTGGGTAATGTCAGCGCTTTGTAAAATGTGAACCCTGGATTTTATATATATATATTTGTTATGGTTATTTTGACACAAAAATGCTCAGGTGTGGCACAAAACCTGTCGCAAACAGTTAATTTGTGTAAAACAATGTACATATTACAATCTAAAACGGTGACAGATACACGTATTAAGTTACAACCATAGTTTTAGTTTAAGTGAAAAACCCAACTGTAATATAACAAAAATCATAACACAGGGTCAAAGTTCATTAAACCCAGAAGGGCATTTTTTACTGTACTGTTATGATTTCACGGACTCTTTTCTGGGTGTGTGCAGGGAAATTTAGCTGCAGAACTTTATTTTAAATTGCAGTGTGTGTGTGTGTGTGTGCAACAAATGCGTGCTTCTTAAGTTTGGAAAAATATATATGTAAAAATATTTACCTCAGTGTAAACATCATAAAGCTTCAAGACAAAGATGGAACAAGCTAGTGCGCTATCAGATGTTTAAATCCATTTTTAGTGCTAAAATTTCTGTAAAATTAGGAGAAAAAATAGAATCGATCATGGATTACACAATAGCTTTAAGCTTTTGTTTCTTCTTTTTTTTGAAGCAAGTTGAAACCTCAATTTTTTTGGTATATTCTGAAATAAAAAACATGAAAAGGAGTCTTTACAAGCAACTATACTCATACATCAACCACTCTCCTATATCAGTTCCACCAAAAGTGAGCTTCCTCCTTTCCCACCGCAGCAAAATCAAAGCTTAAAGTTTGAAACTGTCCTGTCTTATTCAACATGTGGTGAAAAACAATCCTCCTCCCAATGGGAACCCTCCACCTGATCCCAGGTGATTCCCCCCCGTTCAGCGCGCCAGCTTCTCCGTGTGCACGCTGCTGCCCCCTGGTGTTAAGACACGGAAACGGGCGCAGGTGACAGTGTGATCTGTGAGGTGTGTGATGGAGTATCGCCCCCCAGTGGAGGTAAGGGTCTAAAGAGAGAAACCTCTGCAAGTGCTCTGCAGGTTAAACGAGTGTGTATCTGGGTTCATGAAGGCGAAAGGAAAAGCAGCTGCGCACACTTTCAAGGGATTTTTCATTTCTTCTTGAGAGAGGTCGGTTAAAGGATGCTGCAGTTTACACGTCAACCCATACATGTCTGGTTAAGTTAAGAATAAAAGCTAAAATAACTCAAATAAATATTTAAGTTACTAGATAACCTCTATTTTAAGTAGATAGTGTTATTTTTATTTTATTTTTTCGCTTCATCAGGTGAAGATATTGCACTTTTGTGTTGTACCTGCACCTTTTTGATCATAGAATATGTATTGCCTATTGATTAGTTGCAGGTTTCACCTTATATTTGTGTATTATTTTTCCTTCCACAGTGAATTGGTGGGGAAAAAATAACCATGCTAAAGAGTAGAACAATGTTTTTTTTTACGTTCACGTTTTGTTTCAACATGATAAAAATAGGATTTATTGTGATTTCAACCTACTGCCGTCAATCAATAGGCAGATAGCTCAGGTATAAAACATATTAATAAGCTAGGTAAATGTTTCTGTGAAAGGAATAACACGTCTGTCATTAGAATATGTAAAGATGGCACCAAACATAAAAATAAAATTAAAAAAAACAAAAAACACTGTCAGATTGTTTCTTCAGTGACACCTAGAAACCCTGAACAATCCTTTGTCTGACACTAACACTTTGCGTTTTGGAGCTGTCTGTTGTTCTGAGACACAGAAGGTGAAGTGTATTACAAAACAAAATAATAAAAAATAAAAAAATGCACATGCTCCTCCTAGCGCTGCATGTCGCCACAGGGGTGCCACAAGGCCCAGCTGTGCGCACCCCCTCTGCTCCTCTGGAAGTTTAGCTTTGGAGAAAAAAAGAAACACAATACCTGTCATTTCCATGTCTCGCTTTCGTTTTTCTTTCTTTCTTTTTTTTTTTTTTTTTATTAACTGACTGAATTGGCAGGTGTGCAGAGCTGAGACAGAGGTGTGCGTAATGCTCCTCTGCCAGTGCGCACGCAGCAGGGGCCCAACACCAACACGCAGGAGTGTGTTCATGTAAAGAAAGTATACAGTTTATGAATATAAATACTCATTTTAAACTTGCAAATAATTGCTTTCATTTTGATTTATACATGCATTTTATAGCTGATAAAAAATAAGGTGACCTTCAAGTTTTAGAAGAAAATGCTGGAAAATGTTTATAATTAACAATTCACTGTAAAAAATGTGTTGTCTGATTTCTAATAATGGATAACCTACTAACCTTTGCTATTACAAACACTTATTTTGCCCTTATTTCTTAACATTATTATTAATTACGCTGCTTCTTAGCATCCACGTCTGCAGGTTTGATAACATAGCCTAATGGCATTATATTTTACCTACTGAGGCACCTTGAAGTGTTTCTGAACACTTTTAACACAAGCCTATACCGTTAGTTAACTTCTAGACTAACATGCCTACCACCAGAGGATATTGTATGACTAAAATATTTCTAAAATATTGTCACGTGTAGTAAAAATACTCCTTTATCTTGAGGCGAGCTCCTATTCTTCTTGCGCGCCCCTGCAGCAGCTTCCTTTATCTTATTGTTTCATGATCTTTGAATTCGTTTATTAACCCTAACCACCTTGAAATCACGCGTCAAAGCCGTGTTTGTTCCTCGGTGTCGCTTTGTGAGAGGTGGTTTTTCCTCATACCGCGTTGTTTACAAGTCACCATTCCGCTGTAAACGTGTTATCCGCTCAGCTTAGACGCCTCGCAAGCATCCACCTTCAGCCAGCGAACAAGGGATCAATATGTAAATTGACTCAGACTTTCAGCGCGATGCCTGCGTCCAAAACAGGCGATAAGCTTCGGAAAATAAACGAGAGTTGGTTGCGAGGCATAGCCGGGGATTATCCCAAACTTGCCGCGGGGTTTGGCTGCATGCGCGCAACCGGACCGGCGTCTGTTCGCAGCGACCGGATAGGACCTGCAGGGCCCCGGGGCGCAGACTTGACAGACTCCCCGGGGGCCCCACTCCGCGGCCAGGGTCCCCACAACTCGCTCAGGATGGAGATTATAGGGTGGCAGCGCGGCTGGTATCTCTCTGAACACACACACACACATATATATAGAAAGATGAGGTGAGATGATCTCGGAGTGCCCGGCGGCGGCAGCAGCAGCTCTGCCCATGAAGATTGACGCTTGAGCCTCACACGGCTATCACACTCCCCGCAGAACACACAATCCCCAACCCTTGTGATGAGCAGATACAAAACAACTTTGTTCATCTGACAAAGAGGCAATTGTGCACTCAAAGGTCATTCGCCGGGGGGCTCGAGTACAGAAAGTACATCTAGAGAAGATAAAAACTGATCTTCTTTAGTCACATCTACTCTGAGTGAACTTTGATAAACCGGCTCCTTGAAACTACCATGTTGATCTGGAATGAAAAGAAGGATCTCCTAAAGTGGGACAAATCAGCCCTGGATGTCCCCGGATTAAAAAAATAAAGAAAAACTCTCACGCATTGTTAAGATTCTTTATTCTTTTAATTTATCATAATTATATACAGCATCTCAGGGTATAAATCTTCTCTAAGACAATTAAATCTGCGATATTTTCCAATGCTTTTTGATGTTTTCTACTCACAGGTAAAGACAAGCAACAGCAGCATACACACAGAGATAAAAACATCACATCAATGTCACGGTAAAGTGTTGAACTTTGACCAGAATACATCCTAAGTCATTTGGGATTTTGGGTTTGGTCCAGTTTCAGACGAGCCTGAGACATTTACTGATGCTCTGGGTGGGGCACCGAAGAAGAAACTCGACAAAAACACAGGGTTTTTGTGTCATTTACAATCAGCAACATGAGTGTGGGGCTTTAAAAATGTCAGACAGGATGAAGGGACACAGTTGTTTTTCAGAGGACATGTCTTCTTGATGGAAACAAACTGAGCAAAAGAGTTTCAAGTGCCTCTCTGTTTATGATTGGCTGACAGCGGTGGCAGGAGTGGCGTTGGCCACAGCGTTGGCCGCGCCCATTCGCAGCAGTTCCTTCCTTTGAGTGAGGATGACATCGAAGGTGGACTGGAGGCGGTCCTGCTGCTCCTGGACGCGGCTCTGCAGAGTGCGGACCCAGCGGATGAGAGCCAAGCGGCGGTACATGGTCAGCTGCACCTGGTGCTTCTCCATTTCCTGGGCCTTGAAGCGCTCGCGGTCCCGCAGCGTCCATACGGTGTCCATCAGCTCTGGCATCTCGCCGTCTGAGTCTGTGGATTGGTCGTCATCCTCGTCTTGTTCTTCCGTTCCTTCCTCCAGCAGGTTTCCCAGGTGGCTTCCTGACAGGGACTTGCGGCTGAAGCTTCTTTGCCGCGGAGCTGGATCTCTGTTGATGTTTCTGGTTGGGTTGCTTTCCTGGTGGTTGGATTTTGGTTCCCCAACTCCGATACGGTCCCAGCCTCCCATAAGCATCCCCTCACCTCCACATTCCATGTTCAGGGAGGACATGCTGCCACCAGACCGGAGGCTGTACTCGGACTCAGAGTCGCTGTCCCCCCATTCGTCGTCGTCCTCCAGCTGTATCTCTTGCTCCTCTTCTTGTCTTCTTCTGAATCCAAAGCTGCCTTTCCTCCTCTGCAGCTCCCCTTTCTCCCTTTGCTTCTCATCATTATGGCTCATCATCATCCTTCCCTCCTCTTCCTCCATCCTTCTTTCCTCTGCTCCGTCAGGAGGCACTCGACCGTACCCGTCTTCGGTGCTCTCGATTTCGGGTAGGGGTTCCAGTTGGCTCCAGCACGGCATGCGGGAGCGCGGCGAAGTGACCCCCTGGTTGTGGTGATAACCAGAAGATGGCGAGGTGTTCGGAGGGTCGCGGCCCAACGGACCCAAGTTTCGGGGCCGCATCTGGTTTCGGTTCTCGTCTCCATTTCCTGTGAAGTCCTCGTCATCTTTGCCTGGCAGGAAGTTGAAGTTGCCATCTTTGTTTTGGAGCGATGAGGAGCCTCCATAGGCAGAGTTCAGAGCTTGGTCCTGATGGTGAAGCATCACTGACCTCGACTGAGCCTCACTGAAAAGAGAAGAGGCGTAACATGAAAGTACCTGAAGGGCCATCCATTAATTTGCTTCAGATGACTTATATTTAATATATAACACATAACACCTGCACATGCACATGTTTGGACTCAATTTAACATCTTAGAAGTTTGGCTTCTTTGTTAAATGAAAGAAAGGTTTAAGTTGAGAAATGTTTCAATCATTCAAAGGAAGGTTTAGTTTCAAACATGGCACCAAACATTAGGTTTTGCGGACATCCAGGGTGAACAACGGTACAAAAGCAATTTTCAAGTCAGATCTGTTTTATTTGTACAGTTGAAAAAAGAAGAAGTCTTGTGGTGTTTGTATATGTTATTGCCTCAGTGACACATATACAAGTCTCCATCAGGCTAAAAAGCAGCGGTATACTCTAGAAAATGTTTATTGGCGTCATAAAGAATATGCAATGTCAGCTAAAAGACAATATAAAAACAATAAAACAAGACAATTAAATCCAGTTTCCACATTCACACACACACACACTAGTGTTTCTACCTTTGCCAAGACTTTTCATTGACACAATGCATTCCCTAGCTGCTAACCCTAACTATCTCAGCTAAGTGGCTAACTGCAATTTTATTCTGACCTTTGCCGTAAAACCAAGTCTCAACGATTTTTAACCAAGAAAAAGTTGTGGTGCCCAGACTAATGTCCCCACAAGGACAATATGGCCCCGCAACGTAAGAATTCAGCAAGAGTTCGGTCCCCAAAACTTAATAAAAACAAGCACATGCACACACACACACACACACACACACACTCCTTGCTTATATTGTCTATAACTACAGGCTGGTCTGCGCACTCCACTTCCATTAACATCAAATATTTACATGTCTCCTCAGAATGGAAATTTCTCTAATCCTGACTTCAGGCTGCTGTCAATCAACCACTCCACCTCCCACCTCCCACCTCTCCCCCTCTCCCCCTCTCTCTCTCCTCGCGCGTTCACGTGGTGCTGAAGGACAGCGACGGTGGCCGTGCCGGGAGCGCGCCTGCAGCAGCAGCAGCAGCAGCAGCCACATACTGATGCTCGACGATCACGAGAAGTAAAAAAAACAAACGGATTATCCGCTTCAAATCCACATATTTCCGGATTTTAAAATAAAATGATCCTAAAATAATAATATTTCGTTCATGAGTTATTCTGTTCTTGCTATAAATGTTTATATATTGTGCAAAAAACAAAAAACAAAAACAAAAAACGCATTTAAAGCTACGAGATAAAGGTGAAAATGAATACCAAAAGAGTCCTGCTGCCGGGTGGATGTGTGCCATCTTTAAAAATGGATGCCTGTGTCTGCACGAACGGCTGCAGAAAACATGTATAAGGCGACCAGTGGCGCTGAGTGGCTGCATGTTTACGCCCAAACACGACGGTTTTACACATTAATCCATCTACAGCGAGGTATTCAATTAAAAAATAAAAAATAAAAAATGAAGACACAAATGCAGAAAGCGGCTGATCTGCGCTGCGTTACGTAACGCTCACCCCATATCAGTGCTGCCTCCTCTCTAGTCCTTCTCAGATTAAACAACCTCAGACTCTTCCTCTCATCTCCTATCTGCCGCCTTCATAAGTCTGATCGTGTCAACGTGTCTGCATGAGTTTGTTCTTACCTATTTCTGTTGCCGGTTTTCTGCTCGCTGGAGAAGCTGGACACTGCGCCCTCCCAATTTTTTCCCCCCTCCTCCGACCCTTTCCAGTGTGATGTTTATCTTCCTCCTCCTCCTCCACCTCCTCCTCCTCCCATCCTTCCTCTGCGAGTCCGGGAAAGAAAACATAGGGTGACTAATAGGACTTCCTAAACTGGGCTGGGACTGGAGGAAAAGGGAAACCGTGGAGAATGGAAAGAAACAATGTGAGCTCAGAGATGGCTCTCATGTTGTTTATTATTTATCCAGAAAGCTGGTGTGGATGACACACATGACGGTATGGAGGTTGACTCATTACATTAGGTTCTGGGAAATAAATCACTTTATATTATTCTCACAGAGCCCTAGCATTCATAAACATACACTGTAAATATGTCAGAAAGCTGTACAAGTACAGTGCCTATAAGAAGTAAAGATTTGTTTTTCCTGATATTGTTTTTATAAATTCAAACATAGACAAAAAATTTAGAAAAATAAACTCACTATAGTGAAAACTGGTTTCTACAAAGTGATGTGAATTAATTAAAAATATATAATGTAAAATAAGTGATTGCAAAAAATTACAAAATTAAAGTCAGTAATTAATTTGCTGATTTTGTGTGGATAGGTCTCTTTAATTTCAGGCTGAACAGAACTTTTCAAGTCCAGTCCAATGCAATCACTTAATTTATATAATATATATTGAATTTATCTACAATACTTTTCACTTAAACAGAAAATATCTTTTTAGTGCACAGTATTTGCCAACATCTCTTTTATGGAGATATATCTTCCATTTTTGCAAGTGTTTTAGTTTCTACACTGTGATTTATGAACTGTTTATGCAGCAGCCTCCTCTCAGAGCCTATAGGAGGATGTTGTAGTTGAGTGTGTGTGAATGTGGAGAAGATCCAACTACACTATTAACATGAACACCTTTAAAAGAACACACTGTGGTACAGTTTTTAGCCCAGTGTATGGGAGTTATGTACTATATCTTGATCTTGGTCTGCGTACAAATATCCCTGTAAGCGACATATATCCCTGGAAGATCATCTCCAGACAGTCGTTTCAAGACATAAAAATATGTCATAGATTCTCGAGATAGGAGCTTTGAATTTATGATAAATCTTCAAGACTTATCTTAAAACATGTTTTGCCTTTCACTGTGAGGTTACTGAGATAGATAGGTGGGAATAAAAAAAAAACAGTCATTTAATTAATTTAAAACTGAATCCTAAACCAAAAAGTGAAGGCATCTCATTCACAGGATGCTTCACTTAAATTATGCTGTAAAAATTCTTGCTAATACTTTTAATCTGTGAGAAAGTCTGTTAGGATGGCCCGGTAGCGGTTGGATTAAAACAGGAAACTTGAGTCTGAGATGAGGTGCAAACCAACCAAGTGTTTATTTAAACCAAAAGAATGCATGACGAAACAAAAAGACTTAAAAAGAAAACATTACAAAAGAAAATTAAGCCCCTTCTGTGGCCTGAGGTCTGGGTCACAGCCCTGCCAATCATACACACCCCGCCTGTGTGCACGGGCTCCCTTTTATAAGCTGCCATTACCACTGAGCAGGTAAGCTCCCTCCCCAGAACCACCATACAATATTGGGTTAAATAACATACATAAAAACATATATATTTCCCCCAAATATTTCTACTAGTACCGATCTCATAAAACCCTTACTCAGTTAACATTGACCATAACAGACCCTTACAGTTGACAAGCATTTGCTGCCCCCCCCTCTCCAATTATCACAATGGTTTCTCCCGGGACCTTTAACAAGGTGTTCAGACCTCCATAGGACTCTTTTAGGCCGAACACCTGAGGAGACAGCAAAGGGACACATTGTACCAGATTTGCAAACATACAAATTATTTCACTGAAACACCCCACAAACCTTGCTATGCATTTCTCTTCCCAGGACAGGCTCTTCTCAGTAGCCGCTGAGAGGCCACACCAAGAGAAACACACAATAAAAATATATCCCACATTTCAGCTTTGTGTCTGGCTTATTCATTTTATGGCGTCTAGTTAAATTGAATGCTTTTGTGTAATTAGTTATGTTCTTAAGTGATGAAGAGGACCTTCACCACAAAGTCTATGTCTCTTCCTTCACTGGGAAGCCCATACTTAGTATACTGCATAAAGCATAAATGAGTTTTTATATCACACTGATGTGCAACGCAGTCGAATATCGGATCGATAAATGGCACAAAACTTGTTGAGATACCACAAAATCGTACTTATTAAGATCTTAGACTTAAAGCTGGATCAGAAAAAAATACTTTTCCAATTCAAGAAGACAGTCTTCTCATACTACGCATATACAAATCTGCAAGCAACTTACCAAATGCTCACTATAAACTTCTTTATAAAACTGTAAACTAAAATAGTTTAAGAACAGATAAAGTTAGAAATGACTGTTTAATTATATATTGTATGTGAAGCTATATAACTCTCAGACATGTCTGCTAGAGACGGCACATAACATCAAACCTAAACAGATCTTGGTTTGTCTTCCTTTATGGGACAGAGGTTATAAATGATCGTCCACAAGAGCAGTACAATAGCTACAGGCTAGAGACGCTTCAACAGACTTGTGATCAGAGTTAGAAAACAAGTACTGTGACCATTTAAAGTACTTTACTTGGACATATACATTTTCTGTTAGATTCTACGTTTGCTCAATGTTTTAAAGTAGTTACACAGAATATAAACTAATGGATTATAATGCATTATATTAGGTTCGGTTAAAGTAGTTATAATAAACCTGCTATAAGTACACATGTGAACATTTTATGCCACTTATGTCATCTAAAGCAAACCAACAAACCAGCTCTACCATATATTCTACTTTTACGAGGCCCTTGGGTGTTTTAATAGTCAAAATATTAGGTATGACTTATTATAACACAATAATATACTGATATCTGCCACTAAAACCTATAAATAATAAAGTAAAACTTTCACTTTTCTGACGATATAAACAAAAAAAAGTACAATTTACGACAGAGCGTCTGTATTTGATTTAAGATCCGAGTATTTCTTCCACCGCCGGGCGTGACTCACATCATGTGCTGCCTCTAACGTGACGTCAGTGTCACTCTTGCTACTTCTTCTTCTTCTTCTTCTTACTGACTTCAACAACAAACAGTGTAGTGCCCATCTCCTGCTATTTGCCAAAGAGCATTCTGGGAAATGGAGGAAATCAGCCAGTGAACACAAGGTGGAGGAAAAACCAGGTAGGAACTGAACGCGCCGCCGTCAAAATTTACAACACTGGCTTTTCAGAGAGTCGGGAGGACGTGTTACTCGACTCTTTATCTCACCACACATTTCAGGTGATCCATAATGTTACCCACAATGCAACAGTGACAGGCGCCGCCATGGCTCCAATTTTAACAAAAGGGGGACGGTTGCTGCAGGATTTGTTGCAGTGTGATGCGTCTCCCAAAACTGGTGACTTTATGATTGTCAGACTGGGATCAGAAGGACACGGCGGTTATATCTGTATATGATGTGTGTGTAAGCGTGTGTGTAAGTGTGTTTTCTGGAGGTGTGTGTGTGTGGTACGGAGAGGCTACATCAGACAGACTTAACAAGTGTTCGCTGTCTCTCTCCTCCCTGCTCTCATCCCCCTGACATGTTGTTGCTGGCGGCAGAGAAAAGAAAAGGGAGAAAAAACTCACCCTACCTCCCCCCCTCCACACACACACACACACACACACACACACGCTGCTATCCCTTTCCCTCCCTCCCCTTCTTTCTCCTTCAACAACATCCCCATTCAAGTGCATCAGCTCCAGGCGTCCTTCCTCCCTCCCTCCCTCATTCCTCCCCATCGTTCGCTAGTAGCCTAAGCACATAAAAAATACATCAAACACAACCGTCCGCCCAAGGCCTCGTCACACGCAAAATCATCTCTCCCTCCATCTCTCTCTCCCTCTCTTTTTCCAAAAGAAAAGAAAAACCCAAGTTACAAAAGACAACTGCAGAGGACACTGATAGAAAGGGAGATAGAGTGAACCCAGAGAACTCAGATGATCGGAGGCCTCCTGGGAGAAGACAGATTATTGTAAAGTTAACACCCTCTTTGACACAAATGAGTGAAAATAAAAATAAAAAAAGGAGCATGACTTACCTTGCGCATAATAAGACCTTGTTTGAATTGTGCACAGCCTGCAGCGCCGTGACCCACTTCCCTCAGTTCAGCTCCGCATCTGCTCCGGCACCAGTCTCGGGCTGTGACAGTGGCCGACGGCGGCCGGCAGCACCCACGGGCTACGCTGTCAGATCCCTGGTGCCGAGATGCGCGGAGAATCTGTAAAGGGAAAGCTCGCTGGACCTCCAGCTCACAGCCAGGGCTCTTAAAAAAAATAAATAAGAATTAAATATAAAAATCAGCCAAGACGTGCTAAATTGAAGCACAAATCCAGCACTTTGCACACTAATTACACACTTTTATTTTAGGCACAAACACACACACACACATGACACAAGTGCACACAAACACCCTTGGGTGCCACAGCTCATGTTTCTCTTCAATTATTCCACCCTCTGCCCTCTCTCCTCCTCATAATCTGAATAAAGCCAGATCTGTGTCCTCTAGATATTTAGAAGCCGGGCCTCGATGCCAAAACATGTAACCTTCCTCCTCTTTCAAGTGTGGAGAGAACGGAGAGTTCAGGGGCTTTTGGCTTTACTGCGCTGACCTCGTAATTTCCTCTCGGGGGGTTAAACAAAGTTGTGAAAAATTCAGTCCGGAGAAGCGGCGTTGACGGCGTCGAACGCTGAGAAAGAGAGGAGAAGACTTGCGAAGACATTATTCCTATTAAAGTCTACTTAGAGTTGACTTTCTGACCCTGCGAACAAGCCCTCGGGACTTGGAATCAAATCTTTATCTCGATTAATTGCTCA
This sequence comes from Chelon auratus, assembly GCA_030220025.1. Taxonomy (NCBI): domain Eukaryota; kingdom Metazoa; phylum Chordata; class Actinopteri; order Mugiliformes; family Mugilidae; genus Chelon; species Chelon auratus. The sequence goes on from JASGAT010372953.1 coordinate 13,988, forward strand.
GTAATGACTCAAAACAATAACGATAGATGCGGCTCAATGCCAGCGTCGAACCATTATTCACCCAAAGCCTCTTAAAATCCTCC
>JASGAT010372953.1:14162-32714 GCA_030220025.1 Chelon auratus
GCGCCAGGATTAAACCGGGCCTCCTGCCTGCAGGTACAGCAGCTCGGCATTGGCGGGGCCCTCCGTGGGGCTCATCCCAGACCCTCCTGGCGTTGGCCCCTAATGATGTGTAATGGGGCCTCCTGTGCCCGTTCCTAACCCCGGGACCCGCCTCCTAATCACCGTGGCTACTAATGAGATGGAGAGACATGAGAGGGCTCGTTAGAAGACCATCCCTTTAATGCCAGCCTATTATTAGCCACTTATCAAATCATTAGTCTCTAAACTGCAATTATGCTTCTTTTTTTTTAAAAAAAAAAGAGGAAAAAGTGAAAAGAGTCAGAAGAAGAAGTCCCGCAGAGTGATGATTTAGAGATGGAGTCTAGTGGACAATCATACGTGAAGTGGAACATCATCAACTAAATTCCTCTTTGTTTCTTGATCTGGAAATGGTTCCCACTTTTATTTATTTATTTTTAAGTATGTGCATCATCACAGGGTTTCTGTTCTCACGAGTTTTATCTATTGCAATAAACAGATTTTTATCATTTGGACATTTGGAAAGCCATTGCTGCTCGTATGAAGGTTTCTTTCATGAGAGAACAAGCATCAACTCTGAGAACTGGTATTTCCCAATTTATTGCAACTGCTCGTGCAAGATCACTGCATTCTCTGCTCTGGGCTTCTCTCATTGTTAATCAAGGAAAGAATTTCTTTGTATTTACTCAATAATGAATGCCGTCTTTATTACCGGAGACGAGCGGGCGACGTTAGTCTGCGTATATGGACTCGAGCCAGGGTTCGAGTTTTAATCTGAGCCCTGTGCAAATCTTTAAGATAACCGACGTCAGGGCGTAGATCTGTAATTAAATAAGACTGTACAGCTCGTTACGTGCCACAATTTGTATCATGTCCCCGCGTCACACACAATGAACAGCATCGTTCACGGTTCTGAAACAACAGTAAACGCCGATCCATTGTTTTGACATGTGTACCATCAAATATTGAGGGTTTTTATTTGCCAACAGAGCAAGAAACTGAGATCAGATCTAAAGTGGTGGCCTGAGATGATTGTGGAGACGCATTTTAATCGCAAGTGTGAACACATGTTCCTAAAGCTGGTCACTTCTGGTCTGATAACTCCCAAGTCTGAAGAGGGTCTTTATGAAACCAGACACAAACCGATATCCTAGTTTAAAGTGGTTCCAAGCTGATAGCTGAAAACCACGGATCTATGAGTAGAGGATTCTTGTGCACATTTTTAATTTTGATCAAAAGAAATAATAATAATCCATGGACGGCACAATGGCACTGATGCCCCACAGCAAGAAGAACTGGGCCCTTTCTGTGTGGAGTTTGCATGTTCTCCCTGTGTCTGCGTGGGTTCTCTCCAGGTTCTCCAGCTTCCTCCCACCGTCCAAAGACATACTGGTTAGGTTCATTGGTGATTCTAAATTGGCCGTAGGTGTGAGTGTGAATGGTTGTCTGTTTCTCTGTGTGTTAGCCCTGTGATAGACTGGAGACCTGTCCAGCGTGTACCCCGCCTCTCGCCCGATGACAGCTGGGATAGGCCCCAGCCTCCCCCGCGACCCTTCACAGGACAAGTGGTTACAGAAAATGAATGAATGAATGAATAATCCACCTTTATAAACACGTGTGGCGTCGTCTAGGAGCCTCTCCGGGACACATACAGTTGTTACGACATTAATGATTGTCTCAATGTCCCGCAGCCATGACAGTGAGTCAGCATGAAACTGAAGCAGCAACAATTGAAGTCCTGTCAAGAGAGTTGTCCTACAAACACACTGTACACCAACTGTTTAGTGTTCAACAATAAAAACCAACTCAGTAACTCACTAAAGAAGAGAAGAAGGGCAAAGAATGAGTGGAATCTGAGATACATCCTCTTTACACTATGGGTGAATCCCTGAGAAGATTAAAAATTCTTATATTATGAATAACTGTCCTTCATGAGTCTCAGTATTAAGATTCAAACCCCTTCTCGGTATACTAAACTTTAATAATAGTTGCTTTACTATGAAATTCCACTAAATTTGCAACTTTCTATTGGATGCAACTTAGCGGTGGAAGCAATTTCTGTCTTGAATTATGCCCAATATCAAATAACTTTTAAATAGAGTCATTTATTTACATTAAACTGCACCTTCAGCACGTTTTTAAAGGACCTACGACGACCCTGAGTGACACCTGCAGCTCCACGTCTAGTAAAACCAAAGCAAACAGAGTAAAGTCTTAAAATACGCTTTTATTTACACCGTAAAAGAAATACATTTAAATCATTATACAAAAAATAAAAATCCCTAACTAATAAAAAGAAAAACAAATCAATCCTATTTACATGATAAAACATTTTTGAGGGCTAGACCTCAATCAAGCGGCTTCCCCCAGATTAAGATGAACGCCTCTGATTTTTAAAATTTAGCTATTCATTCAAAGGCCCGGCGAGTCAGTCGTCCAAAAAAACAAACAAAAAAAAGGTGCTTCAGTGGTGTGATTTAATTTGCAATTTTTAGGCTTTGTAAACATGCAAACCCACGTGACCACCTGTTTTTCTTTGCGCCCGTAAAAGGAGACAAATGCCAGGACACCTCACCGGTTTTGTTCTTCAGAGTCTTATCAGCAAGTAGGAACATTAGACAGTAAAGTCTGCTGCTGATGATTATCATTCAGGTAGTGCGTTGCGTCCTCAGTGGTCCAGGAAGTTGAAGATGCTCCTCTGGGATGCTTTAGTCTGTCCCGCAGGTTTGTTCTCCCTGCACACCCTCTTAGCTGCTGGGTTCACCGCGTCCAGTCCCCTCTTCTTCATCATCTGAAAAATCAAATTTACAGATCCAGAGTTTACCACCACTCTGAACAGAAATGTGCAAAAAGATATTTAAAAGGTATGTAAGTGTAGTTTTGGCTCCTTTTATGAATGAGGCCTGGACGCTGGGCTTAATGGGATCTTAACGTGAGTCAGTGTGGACTTTGGCTCCACCTAGTGTCACACATTCAGAACGAGTCGACACGTTCACATGACTCTCACACTGAGCAGGACTCTCCCAGCTGTTTGGAAAATATTTTGTTTGTGCGCTCCTTTTTAGAACAGTGAGATCTTTTTTTGCCAGAGAGAAACCAGACAGAGGTTGAGAAATCAGAAAAGCGAGCGAACGCCAGAAGAGAAGGAATTTAAAATACAGAAGAACGCTTTAACCGCTGCTCGGGTGGATTGCTGGGTTTTTAAGGGTAGTTTAAAGGGATGCAATTTGAAATGAAACAGCTGTAAAACAGATAAAAGGCGAGCTGGTTTAATTCTGACGATCTACAATCTGATTAACAGGCTCCTTTCGTTCCTCCTTTAAACCACAAAACTAAACAAAGCAACATTTCTACCTCCCATCTCAACACAGGGAATCTAAAAGGCTGCTCTCATTTTCTCCTGACGACAACAGACTTGACACGCTGCCTAAAAATATCTAAACGGAGTCCATAATGTCTTGTGATTTCACAGAGCGACTTCAGAGTTGTCACACTGACCTTCACGACCGTTTACAACCAAAGAGAACCCAACCCAAACCTAATTTGGCCCATCTGTAGCCTTTTTAAGACCATTGAGAGACTATATTTAAGGATTTAAAAGATAATTCCAAGGACCCGTGATTAAAAATACCTCAGATGTTTGAAAGCGCACCGTACAAGGTGAACTAAGGCTGAGCTCAGACTAGAGGAGTTGTTAAATCCTTCCCTAAACTAAATATCTGATTAGAAAATAACAGCACAACAGAAACTACAAGATATTATTTAGTTTATTGTGCCCAATCAGGGAGCATTGAGTGCATCACCTTACGAGAGCTCAGTTAACCTTGCAGGGATTTAAACTTACTCTAAGTTCGAAATAGTTTGCAGTGAGTGATTTAAATAGAGTGGAGTTGGGAAGATGTGAGCTAGAGTAGACACGAATATGATGTAATGATGGTTAAAGGGGAACTACTATTTTTTTTTACAACCTGGACCTTATTTCTGGCATAAAATACGATCGTTTTCTCACCCATATAACTTTGGTGTCAATTGTAGTCGTTTGGACGATATTTACATCTGTGTATATCCATATAGTGGGAGTGAATGGGGCACCGAAATGCAGCCTCTAAATAACGCATTATCTGCTGCGAAACTCGTTCATTTCACCAATATTTTGTTAATGTACGCTAGTGCTATTCCCCGTTGAGTTCGGAGTTGCCCGTTATCATCATCTGGGGTCTGTAGATTGACCTACTAACCTCTGACCTCTGATGATCTCTGAGTACCGCACGCACCCGCGACGGTCGGCTTGTTTACCTGGAATTTGCTACTGCTAGTTTTGTGCAACATGGCTGAATATTTTTCAGATTCTGAGGTTGTGGACGACGACTTTGTTTATGATGGATGTCCTTGCTAGAGTATACGGATGACGAGCTTGTTGAAAGGAGGATGTGGAGGCAGAGAGAGGAACAGCTGGCCAAAGAACAACAAACCGCTGCGCGTCCACGAATAGACAACAGGTAACTCTGGACTCAACAGGGAATAACACTAATGTGTCATAACAAAATATTGGTGAAATGAACTTGTTTTGCGGCAGATAATGCATTATTTAGAGGCGGCGTTTCGGTGCCCCAGTCACTCCCACTATATGGATATACGCAGATCTAAATATCTGACGAACGACTCCAAACAAAAGTTATATGGGTGAGTAAACAATCGTATTTTATGCCAGAAATAAGTTCCAGGTTGTAAAAACAGTAGTTCCCCTTTAAATCATTGAATGCTGCTGTTGTTGTTAGATATCATCAGATATCATGATCTTTTGGTTGACCTGTTGGTCTACTATTATTTTAAAAGTTCTAACTGGTGTTTCTCCATTCTCCATCTCTCAGTGTAATTTATGTCATGTTCATTGTTTTGGGGCACTTTAAACAGAAAGAAGTTAAATGAGGAGTAATTCATTCATTAATGAAATGCTAAACCTATGAACATACATAAAACTGGGACTCAATGATTTAACAAGTAAACCTGAATGTGGTTCACTTTCATTTTCTCACACCGTTTCATTGTTTCACCTGTTTCTGAGGAGCATCCGATGCCGCGTTGGTCTTCTCCGGAGAGAGCGTCTGAAACAGGAACCCACGGCTGTTTCTAGGCGCCAGAGGATTCCCCTCGGAGATGGAAGCCAGTTTCTGGAGGACAGACTGAGGCTGGCTCAGTAGAGAGCCTCTCCTCACCTGGAAGAAATCAACATATCGATTACACTCACGCCTCTTATTCTGCCACCGTTTGATTGTTTTTGCTGGGTTGTGTTTTATTTCAATTGCCGAAGTGTTAAACTCTTAGGAAGGAATTGCAAGTGACAAACACACACTAACAGCAGCTTTCCTGACGTCTGACCGAGAACAACGAGACACTGTCGGGGGATAAAGCCAGATGAAAAGCTTCAGGCGTTAACTGACAAGCGACGAGCTATTTTTTAAAAAAGTCAGACGCTACTTGATGTAAAAAAACAGACAAACAACTAAATGTACAACTAAACATACAATTTAGGAAATAAAATAAAGAATTTCTCACCTGTAAAGGCTGTGATGGTCTCTGGAAGGGATTGAGAACAGATGTCGCCTTCTTTTCTGGCTGTGGTGCCGCCGGGGGTTCTGGTTTGAACATTTTGAACAGTTAGGTTGACTCTTCATCCGGTTATTAATGACACGCTCCAAAAAGTGATTAATGTGCCACTTTAAATGTGAATTAAGAAGCCAGTACATTCTTTTGTTTTAATTTCCTGGAACACAGAACTCCTCAACGCTCAAGAAATGAGCGCCGTTAAGCAACTTCACGTTAAGCAACTTGCCGTTAAGCAATCAGAGGTACTGTCGGCAGTTTCCCCCTTCTGGTGTCTGGTTTAGTTTAGTCTGCGGGCACACGTTTGGTGCAATCTGTGTTTAGCAATTCTGCTCATTTAACTCCGTCTGTCACGCATGAGTAGAATCTAACAACTGGCTGCATTAAGTAGATTAAAAAGACTTCTTCTCCAAGATCAGACCGCGTCCCTCTCTCCTAAATGGTTTCCTATTGCAATGCCGTGCTCACTGCAATTAATAATTCCCTCTCGTCGCTTGTGCACGCAACACAAAGCCAGCAAACAGCTGCCACGTTACAGCTTCTGCACCTGTGTGAAAGGAAATAACTCTTCGCACCAGCAGGTGGCAATAGTCTGTATTCGTCATTAAAAAGGGGAAACAGGAAGTGCATAAGAGCTGACAGTGTTCATAAACGTGTGACAGACCGTATTACCATGAATACCACTTTTCTGTAAATGTGTTTTAATGTTTTGTTTGCCAAGACAAGCCCCCGCTCCCGACTGTAGCTAGTGCCGGACAAAATCTTTTGTATGAAACCAACCTTTTCTCTGCAGAGTCTTGGCTGTCAGTTTCTTGGCCAGCTTCATAAAATGACTGTCTTCCTCTCCAATCTTCTCATCGTCCGCATCCAAATCCTCCCCTTTCTTGGCTTTCTGTTCAGACTGCGAGAAGAGAGAAAGACAGAGAGAGAGAGAGAGAGAGAGAGAGAGAGAGAGGAATGAAGACAAAAAACTGTAGCAGCTCGCAGAGGATGAAATATCGATTCAGGCGTCACTGGAATGAAAATGTATTTTGTTTCCCCCACGACATACCTGTTCTCGGAGCCACTGTTCTCTCTCCAGTCTCTCTTTCCTCCTCTGGACCTCGGCCTGATCCACGTCTTCATCTTCCTCCACCTCTTCCTCGCCCTCCTCTCCCATCCTGTCCACGTTGAAACCATCATCTGGAAGACGAGAGATTAAAAATAAACTTTAAACAGAGCTGAAATAACACAGCTTTGAGGTCTTTTTGGAGAAAACACACCAAGAAATTCTTGCAAAAATCCCACAGATCCTACATCCAGAAAGGATCAGCAGTATTTTAGATTTGAGGACATTTATTTCCTCATCCCGTAAACTCACCAATATTTCTCCAACGGAAGCGGCGAGCTCGTCCTGGGCCGTCCGAGTGTAGGTCGCCATCAGCAAGGTAGCGCTCCTGGTAGATCCTCAGACGGCGCTTGTCATCATCCAAAATGTGCTTCCTTTAAACACAACAGGTGCATTTTAAAACTTTTAATCCAATCCGTTTGCGGTTTCCCGACTGATGTTTATCCCCAGTGGCTTTCTCTCAATTTGCATTCTAGCCAAAAGCTGCTATATTTGTGTTTGATAATCCGATGAGCTGTCACTCACATGTGGATTTTGTTGACTTGGTCTTGAAGCTCTTCGTCAGAGGGAAGCTCTTCCAGAAGCTCCTCTTCCTCGTACTCACTCTCTTCGTCTCCATCCTCGTCGTCGCTGCCCACGTCGCTGCCCGACAGCTCGGCCTCTGACTCCAGGTAGTCGGTCAGACGCCTGTGAACGGGGGTGAAAGGAAACCATTTAAACCTACAAGTAACAAGTAAAATATCTGAAATAAAAGTGTCTGTTTATACGTTAATTAAGTTAAGTTTGATCTTTCACGTACATTTTCTTCTTTTTCTTCTTCTTGATCCGGTGTGGTGCAAACACACCCTGCATCTCCTCCTCTTCCACATCATGGTCCTCCTCTTCACTGCCATCTGCTCCATCCTCCTCCTCCTTGCCATTTTCATCTCCATCCTCCTCCTCCTCCTCTTCCTATATATCCACAATCAGTCAGTGTTTGATACATACAAGCTAAAGATAAACCTCAATAAACAAAGTGTCTATCTTTTTTTTTTTACCTGCTCACTTTCTACATCTGAAAGGAGTCTGAACTCGCAGTCCTCTTCTTCTTCCTCCTCCTCCTGCTGCTCTTCCTCCTCTTTCCTTTACAGAGAGAAGTGACCATGATGGTCCATGATTCCACTTAAAAAAAATGCATTGACTTCTTAATTTCTTTACTGACTAAGAGGATATCTGAGATCTTTATCCTTTACCTGTCTTGTGCCGGTGAAGCCGTGTGAGTGGAGCCTAAAGTTGGAAACAAATGAGATAAAGTATTGCGTAAAGGGACCGACAACTACCCAAGCATTTTAAATACACAAAAATGTATCAACCCAGACCAAAAACTATATAGAAAAAACTGATCTGCAGCTTTACGTTTGTCAAAGACACACACACTCTTACCTTGACTTGGAAATTTGCCCGAGCACAGCCCCAGCAGCTGATCCATGGTGTTGTCAGATTCTTCATCCAGTCCTCCCTCTTTCCTCTTCTCCGTTTCCGTCTGCTCCTCTCCGGCCTGAGTCGGAGGAAACGCTCCCGAGCACAACCCGAGCAGCTCGTCCTCCTGCGACGCTCCGAGACCCTGACCCCTACCGGAGCTGCCGCTGCTCTCCGCCTCCCCAAAGACACCCGAGCACAGCCCCAGCAGCTCCCCCATGTTGGCGTCCATCGCATTTTCATCCAGGCTGTCCAGCAGCAACTGCCTCTTATGGGAGCGGGGCACGCCGGGGCGCGGCCCCACGTTTAGGAAGCCGTCTGCGTCGAGTAGCTGGGAATGGGTGTCGTCCTCTAGGGAGAAACGACCTTGGGAGTCTCCTCCCAGACCGGGACCAGAGGCCGCTCCACCCAGGGGACCAGAATCTGCACCGGGGGACGGGGGAGCGTAAAGGTCCTGGGAGTCCTCAACAGGGAGGCAGAGCGAGCGCTCGGAGAGTTTCCCTGAACTCTGATGGGAAAAAAAATAATAAAATGAAACCAAATTATTTGTCTTTTTATTAGCTTATCCCACTAATCATTCCTGGTTTTTAGGAAAGGTCTTAAACTTTTAGCTTGGAATTGGACTGAGCTCCAATCATTCAACTACAGATTTACTACAAATAAAATAAAAATAAACGTCCATCTCACCTTGGAGGCAGAGCCGAGGAAGCTGGGTCTGAAGAGGCACGGCGAAGGGGAGCGGAAAATGGAGGAGTTGGAGATTCCTCTGCCTGTGGAGCGCTGGTTAGTGACGGGCTGGTAAGAGGTAATCATGGATCCCACGAGCTCAAAGCTGCTGTTGTGGCTGTTGTCCTTCACCAGGGACAGAGAGTCATCCTCTTCTGGAGACGAGAGGGAGAGGAGGAACAAAGTCTGTCTTTAATAAACCGCAATGAATGAATTGGAAGAATTTATTTATTTAAGAGCCAGAGACTCTGGACTCGAGGTATAAATAGGGGTGAAACTTTTTTTAGGGGCAGATGTTAAGACTGATTTGTAAATGGATAGAAAGTTATATCTCAGTCCACCTCCCTCGTGCAGAGAAGGGTTTTCAAATCTGACATAATAGTCTTCATTTAATCCGCTTTTAAACCATCTGCCCCTAAAATGTGGGGGCTGTTGTTTCCAAAAGTGTGTCCCTTGTCCTAGTTGCGCCGAAGAGCTGGCTCAGCAATAACGTCACTTTTATCTGCACCCAGCGTAAAGGAATACGCACAAATTGAATGGAGGCCGTAAACTTTACCCACCCATCTTATTGATGCTGTCGTGTCCAGAAGGCCCAGAGCGTCTGACGCCGTCTCTAAAAAGAAAAAAACAAAAATTATATGAAATGCAACACATCATTTACTTGCAATATATATAAAAAAATAAATAAACTCCAAACACACCCAGTGCGAGAGCAGGAGTTGCCATGGAACAGCATGAGTGTGGAGTCTGTGTTAGAAGTTGACGAGGGTCCGCTGAGCGCAACAGGAGAAGGGCTCCTGATACTCTGGACCACACTGCCTTCATCCTCCTCCTCCTCCTCCTCCTCTTGACGCTCCTTCTCTTCTTCTTCACCGTCATCATCACCACCTCCTCCCAGTAAATCATCTACACCCTAGGAGACAGAAGAGCGGGCGAGTTAAAAATGCTAAATATGAAGTCATTTGATTGCCCCAAAGCAACAAGTAACAAATCCTCGACCCCTTACCTCTTCTTCCTCTGACTCATCCGTCATATCCTCCTCCTCCTCTTCCTCCTCCCCACACTCTTCGTTGTCAAGGCGATTCAGCTCGGCCTTGCGCGCCCTCTCCTCCCTCCTCCGTTGGGCCATGGCGAGCTGCAGGCGCTGTTTCAGCGTCAGCAGCTTCTCTCCTACAAAAAGAGGAGCAGAAGGAGTTTATTTATGTCTGGGAGCTTTATTATTTCCAGTAAATGCACAAGTCCGTTTGCCTATACAACTTATTAATCACTGTTAACAGTCTTAATTGCGCCAAACTTTAAAACCACATGATGTATTTCTGTGTATCCAGACCTGGTTTGGTGGCCGCTGGCTCCTCTACTGCCTCCTTAACAGTGACAGTAACAGACTCCGCGTGCAGCTCCTCCTGGCCGGACGGGGTGCTGTCTTTGCGGATGATGCTGAGCTGCATTGTGCGCTCCCCTTGGGGGCGTGTGGGGGCATGAACGTGGCGAAGGTAGCGCTGCCTCAGGGCCTCCAAACCTGATCGAAGAAGAGAATTAAAACGCAAACTCTCAGTGTAACCGTGGGAAGCTCTTATTTTGTTCGGAAATCTGAAAGGAATCGCAGCTCACCGGGGTTTTGCCGCGGAGGCTCGAGATGCACAAAAGCTCCATCGTCTGGACACAATCTAGCGACAGGCGGGGGGTCCAGCCCCAGCTCCTTCAGTCGGGCCAGTTTGTCCTTTTTCGTCTTAGTGGCTTTTTGCACTGAGACCTTTGATGCAGCTGAATCAGCACTCTGAGGCTGAGGCGCCACCGGCTCCACCAGAGTCCCACATAGGGGCTCTGTTTGCAGGGCCTCCGATACTGCTGCGGTCTGGCTTTGCTCTAGCGGTGCAGCCGAGGTTTCATCTCCTGAATCAGAAGCAGGCTTCCCCACAGCATCTGTTGTCCCCGACTCTGTCAGACTCTCAGAGAGGTAAAGCATAGGGCCCGAGTCCTGCTCAGGATCTGGGGTCGCGGTGCTTTCTCTGGGCTGGTTGAGGCTCTCCTGCTGCGGGGACGAGGTTGCTGCAGGCTGAAGTAAGGGCTGGATCTGGGTGGATGAGATGTCCAGAGAGGGAGGAGAGTCCTGCTCTGGGGACGGCTGCTGCGGATCGCTGGGTGGGTTTACAGAAGGTGTAGGAGCTGATGGTGTCTCCAACAACAATTCTGAGTACTTTGTAGATCTGAAAGGAGGAAAGTTTTTATTATGTAGATTATCAAAACTGCACACATGTGAAATTAAATTAAATCTATACAATTTCTGATATGAAATGTTTGTATTTACTTCAACAATTTCATGGCAGGACCCTCTGGCCTGGCTCTCTTCTTAAAGAACTGATCGATAGTCTTGGGTTCAGGGATGTGGTAGGGCAGGCCCAGTGTAGACTCTACAAAGGCAGAAGAACACATCAAAAAACATCTTGGTTAAGCTGTAATTAACAGAAAAAAGTAGCAGACATACAAAACAAGTGCCTTATAAACACAGACCTCGGACCAGCCTCTGAGACTCGCTGTGGAGCTGCTTCATGGCGTCTTTGCTGGCGCGTGCTGCCTTTCTCTCCTGCAAACGTGAGGAACGACAACGATAAAGCTTTCAGCTATTAAAGCGTACGATATTAAGTAAAGCATTTTGGCTCAGCTTACCACACGCTGGGGTTTCTCAGGTGCCTCTTCATCTTCCTCCTCATCCAGGAGAGGATCCTGCAGCAAAATTTAACAGTAATTACACAAAGACTGTCTAGCCTCTGCAGTGTGTCCCACTCTTTTCACCAACACTGTTCTCTAGCACTGCAAGGAGTTCACGCTCAAACCTTTTAACATGTAAACAGAGATTGTTTGGATTGAATGACTGAAGAGCCGTTCTGTACCTTGTGTTTTTTCATCTTTTGTTTGACAGCAGCTCGGATGGCATCCAGAGACTCTTCCTCCTCTTCGTCATCGTTCAGACCGGTGTCGAACAGATCTGTGTCACCCAGCAGACAGCCACTGTCATTCAGAGCCTGAGGAAGAGGCGTCTCCTGAGAAATAGGAGTACAATACTATTATTTGCATACAGTACAGTAGTACAGTGGATGTTAATTTTTTTTTATTTGGCGACTTACTTCATTTCTTTCAGAAAACCTCTCCTTCTTCTTCAGCTTTTCCACCGCTCTGCTGTGCTTTTCCTTCTTCTCTCTGTGTCTCTGGCTCTTCTCTCTCTTCTTACGCTCTTTCATCGATTTACCTTCCTTCTTCGACTTCTCCTTCTCCACCTCCATTTCTTCATCTTCCTCCTGCTCGGGCTCACCATCGTCGCTGTCGACGGGAGCCCGGCTTATTCTCTTGTTCTTCCGCGCTCGCTTTTCCTCCTGCTCGGTGGCCTCCCCGGTCTCCATCTCCTCGCCACTGGAAGCGGATAAGACGAGCGCCTCTGCCATGTGTGCGCTGGTCTCAGCAGCCGCCTCTTCCCCCTCACTGTCACTGTCTCGAATGGCGTTGCGGTGGGGCTTTCTGTGAACTGCGATGTCCTCATCGTCATCATCAGAATCTGAAAAAGAAATATGTTGCTTCAAGAACTTTGTAGCACAGTGGCCTTTTCTACTCAAATAAAGACTCATGTGTGATGCAGCATGATACTAAGAAAGCTACAGAATCAAAACAAATATGAACACATGTAGCAGCTCAGGTGACAGAGCATGTTATCCAACTTACAGTGTGGACGGTTCAATCCCATGCCAACTGATTGTCCTTGGGAAAGACACTGAACCCAAAGTTGCTCTAAAAGCAGTTTCCGCTATTGGTGTGAGAGTGTATGTGAACGAGAACCACTCTAAATCATTATATAGTTGAAGTTTGCTGCATTTTCTTGCAGGTATAATCTCAGTCTCTCTTTGCTCCTTCATCTTTGGTCTTGAAACAAATGTGGTTCTTCATAACAGTATTTTTTTTTCAACCTGCAAAGCACTTGCAATGAAATCCTTGAAGCCCATTTCATGACATTTAGAGAAACTACATCACACCGACTGCCTTTCCGTTTAAGGTTACAGGCCTCCGCATAAATTGCATGCCCCATTTACACATAACCAGTCTCCAGCTACATCAACATCTATTGTTTTGCTACTTTACCTGGCAGATCTTCTCTTTTGTTCGCCGTCTCCGTTGCCATTTCCTCTGCTGGAGAGCCCACGCCGCTGTCTGAATCGCTCTCGGTGGCTGTCTGGGCCACAAGTGGGAGCGCCTCAGCCTTGGTACAGAAACAATACATCAAAAACATTTTTTTTTGTTTTGTTTTTGTAGTGTGGAGACACTATAGTTTACTCTAATGTCTCTTTGGAGGGACAAAACACTAAGGCAGCATTGTAATTATAATGCTGAGCAAATCTAAAGAATACACTGGACACATTTTAATGTTTAGTGCTGTAATCATACATAGTTTCTATTAGTCTGACTTGATTAGTCTGGTATTTAGCTGTGCAATTTGCTGCAAAAAGTTAGCCAAAATACCAATTGTTGCATGAGTCTATAGTTAGCAAATTAACTCTGATTATTATGATTATTTTTATTTTTTTGCAAGAGTAATGTGAATCATGGAGGTGGACTGTGTGTCAAATGGTTTTCAGCGCCTTTCAATACACCAAACAATGAGAGCAGTTAGCTAGCGACATAGCTTCCTTTCAACGTTTAAAAGTTAGCCAAATGTGCTTTATCGTTGATGGAAAAGTCACAGGCACAAATAATTACTATCTGAGACCTCGATCTGCTTTTATATAACATTTTAAGAGCGGCTTTAAATACCACAGACACGTTTTAAATAGATAAAAAGTGACCAGGCCATGTCGATAACCACTCCATCTGGTTACACCTAGCTAGCTAGCTAACAGCTAATGCTAGCAATCTCTTCTGCAATTGGGAAAACTTCTACCAGCTAATACTCATACTTTACGCGTTATTATCTTGTGTATGTCAGTTTGATAATGTCACTTTATAAAGGAGTATTTACTCACCTGTTGTTGAGAAACGGCGAGGCTCATCTTTGTCCGCTGCCTGGTTTTTACTCTCTCTGGTGAAATAACCCAAGCGGAGACGACGCTTCGTCAAATCGCAGCGGCCACAACAGACGTAGAAAAGCAAACTGTCTGTGTGACAAACGCTATTTTTTGTTTCTCAGCGCACATTTAGTTAAGAGTTTAGCCGGGCAGCTACTCTTCCTCCCGCCTGTTCCGCGCACACACACACACCGAATACGAATTTTGATCTTTCGCGCGTCGTGACAGCTGGCCCGCAGTTTTTCGTCACCGAGGCGTCAATCTCCCGGTTCTCGCTTTCCTATTGGTCCGTCCGGGACGTTTGCTTCCGCCTTAAGCTGACGACACAGCTCAGTGACGGAATGATGTCTACACCGGGAAGACTCGGGCGGGCGGGGACAAGTGGTGTTTGCCTGATTGCAAAAAGGAAAGTGGGTTTGGAGAAACAAGTCAATACTAAACTTATCTGAAAACGTATAAATAACATATTTTAATAATAAATAATAAATCATTGTGGATATCCTGAACATAACCACCCACTTGCCAAAATAATAGGTACACTCGTGCAAATGAATTCTTATATTACATTCCTGCACTAAATCCTTATTCAGGACTGTTAAATTTATCTTGAAACAGCATCAGAAATGTGGTAAATCAACTGTTTAATCAATTTAAAGTATGCAGTTTGTGCTGCTGTTAAACTATAACACGTTTCTGTTATTTAGTCTAGCCCAGTGACTAAAATTAGGATGTCAAAATAGACTTAAATTTTAGACTTAGACAGTCTTTATTTGTTTTTTAGATTTCCATCAAAATGAAATTTCGGTACAATGGCTCAGACAACAGCAGGAATAATTGAACAGAAACAGTATGTACAACAGAAACGTTATGTACAATTTACAGGAACGTATATACAAAAATAGAATAAATATACATCTAAAAAACTTAAAATGTAGATAAATATTATGGCACATTTTTAATTGTAGGGTACTGGGAGTGGGTGGAGGGGGGTACTGTTTATAATGCGTTGAGCAGTCTTATGGCATACGGGATGCAGAAACTGTTTAAGCAGAAAAGTGTTGGTTCAACACAGTACAATTCAATAGTACTACACACCTCAGCATGTAAAATGAAAAGAGAGTTGGATCTCTTCGATTCGCTCAGTTATTCTGATCAAATGCTGAATACCAGAACCTTCATGAAGTTAAGATTTAGTGCAGTAGTAGTTTTGCACCTAATGGACTGGCAGTCAGAATCAGAATCAGCTTTATCGGCCAAGTATGTGTGCACACGCAGGGAATTTGACTCCGGTAACTTTCGCTCGCTTGTACAGAAACACAAGGAACTTAAATAAGTGTAAAAAATATATCTCAGTATCTAAGAATCCAGACCATATGCTAATACACTTCAAATTTGTCCATAGGATGTATCTCACACCTAGAAAGCGGCATTCTGTGAAAATCATTTCATCTCCCAATTGTGATTTATGTTCATTAGGTGTCCTGGGATCCTACTGGGAATGCCCAGGGGTGGCCGAATTCTGGGAAAAAGCTTGTCATACTTTTAACGACATACTTGGAGTTAGGGTCCCACTCTCGCCATTGTTGCTCCTACTTAATGACGTCTCCCCTTTAGATCTGACCCTGCAACAGAGACGTGTTCTGTGGGCGGGTCTCACTGCTGCCAAAAAAATGTTGGCTCTAAGATGGCAACCACCACATTCCTTGACCTGGCAGCAGTGGGCCAACACCTTTCTTGATATAGTTTTGATGGAGTGTTCTGTTGCCCGAATACATGGAGCCATCGTTAAAACTCTTGGGGAGGTGTGGGAGGTGACTCACAGACTGGTGAAAGACAGAGTGCAACATGACAGGCCGTAAAAAGTGTGTCTTATGTGAGTGCAGAATTGTTCATGGGGTGTGGATGTTGAAAACCGAAAATTCTATGTTTGATTTCTGTATTTTGTCTTTATTTCAATAAAGAATTGATCACAAAAAATACATAAATCTCAATCTGTACACATAACATTGAGGAGTGAGTGTATTTTAAGACATTCACTTAAAATATGTGTAAAGGACTGGGATAGGCACCCTTCACAGGACAAGCGGTTACATATGATGAATGAATGAATGAATGAATGAATATGCATACTGAATAGTAAGAAATATTTTAATAATACAAAGTAACTACAGTTCTCCCAGATAAATATACTTAAAAGTGTAAGTTTTCATCTGAAGTAGTAGACATATAAAGTAGAATACACATACGCACTCGTACACGTCACATACACAAGCACTCTCAAAACAGAAGTACCATAGAAATGTAACATGCAAAATAGGTTAATTGCTATGTTTGCATGGAAAATCAAAGTGATGTTTTTTTTGTTTTTTTGTTTTTTAAAAAATGTGTTGTAAACAGTAAATGTCAGCACTGCCCGCGGAAAAGGATGATATTAATGGTGGTCCATAATATGGGACACCGTTTTTGTGTACCAGGAGATGGTTGAGAGATGGGAGGCACCAAATGTTGGCATTTGCATCCAAGTCATTGTACTGTGCCGGTTCCTCTGGCTATACATTTGGCTAGATGAGATGCTATGACCTAGCCAAAAAAAAATGTTAATACTTTTTGTCAGAGTTTTTTTATTATTATTATTTATAACAAAATGTTTGACAGTGGCTTGTCACAAACATCTTCACACCCACTAAACTACACGCAGTTACATAAAGATACCGGCTTTACACAAAAACATACACCCATATCACCTGACCAGTTCAAATTTCAATACATTATTAAATAAATATTACCTTTTTATCATATTAGATGCATCTATAGGTGCAACAAACAAGATTCATTTTGTTTAATATCAAAATTAAGACTAATTCTGGTCCATTTTACCCAACTATTGTGTCTATGCTCAAGAAAAGATTATACTTCCTAACATATTTTAACTAATAAATATTTAAGAGACCTAGTTCAATAATAAAAATCTCATCAATAGCTTGTTTGATGGTTTTGTTAACATTTATCAAAAAGTCTCCCATTTTAGCAACTTAACTGAAAACTGTACTTAAGTGTAAATAGATTTAGTTTTTTTAAACTTTATTCACACTCTTTATGTCACTTGTTGTTGGTAAATTAATATATAATGCGGTTTTGTCTCATATTAAAAGGTACAGTAAATTATATGAGTGTCCTGCTGCTTGTTTTCCTTCATACATTAAAGTTTTATCTGTCAGTGCCGTACAGCAAATTACGCATGCGCACAGGATGCCTCCACTGCTTGTAACTGGCGCATGCGCACATACAAATCCCCAGAACCAGCAGCAGGAGCGGTAGCTCGGGTCGGTCAGACCAGTCAGCAGTCATCCACGCATCTATCTATATTCCCTTTTTCTTAAATTAGCCACTTTAAGCTTCGCGATACCGCCCCCAATTTCAGCGCCGGTACGGAGCCGCCAGGCCGGGACAGAGACGGAGAGAGAGGCCTCGGCCATGGAAGCGCTCGGACCCGGTAAGACATTTAAGAAAACGAGCGAGCGAGCGAAGAGCGGGCAGAGCGAGCCGTGTGTGGGGCGCGTGTGCGCAAATGCGTCGCTTCACTGGGGGCCGCGGCTGCAGCGAGGCCTCGACGCGCTGACGGGAAAACAAACCGAGGCCCAGCCCGTTTGTCTGTGTATATATGTACGTGTTACTTTATTTACACCGAGCGAGGCGCCCTGTTTCCGGTTTGTACGTTGATGGCGGTTGTTTTTAACGGTTATCCAGTAGCGTCTGCTCGGTTTTATTTATCCGAAACACGCACGGCTCGTCGTGTCGGGGCAGGCATTGTGTGAGTGGGGATTTAACTGGGACCTTCCTTCCTCCTTCCTTCCTTCCGCGTCGTGGTGTGTTTACGTTCATGTTTGTTCTCGTTGCGTTTCTCCTCGGCCGCACGAATACGACCCGATTTCTACATTTAAGCCGCACGATGCCGTCGAAATTTAACAAATTACGGTTGATTTTTTTTGTTGGTGTTGTTGTTGTTGTTGTTTTTGCTCCCATGTAAATTTTGCACCATCGCCATCACTAACGGCACGTCTCCTCGCGCTGCCCCCGTCCGAGATGACAGCGATGGGTGGAAAAAACAAGATGAATGCCAATAAAACGCGTGTTAGCGGCGCTGAATGGGGCAGACGTGCCGCGTTGTGTGCTTCGTATTTTACTGTTTTTTTTTTTTTTAGTGCGAGGCTGTCACTGGGTTTACGCGCCTCTCCCTGGACAGCAGCAGCAGCAGCAGCAGCCATGCGCCTCTGCGAGCACACCAGGGATGTGGATGGCGCTTTTATCGATCACATCTACAGGGCCAGCTCCATAATATTCACCTCCTATATGATAACAAAGCCACCTATTCTGTAGCGATGTAGTGCATGCAGAAGGAAGACACACACACACACCTAGCGACACAATTGTGCAGCAACAACCTGCAAAATATGTATTTTTTCCTTCTTGCAAACACAAAGTATTCATGTTATTAAACAAAACGCGCCCTTTTATACGTGCATCTTGCAGAATAAATTACCTTTACTGCGACAGGCATGATTTATTCTTCTTGACTGGCTGTATATGTAT
>JASGAT010372978.1:0-27870 GCA_030220025.1 Chelon auratus
GCTTTCCAGTGCATTTGCAAGGTGAAGACAGTTTGTTAATGTTTGCGCATGCAGACCGATAAACCTAACCAACTGATTCACCGACTACTCAAATAAGCAATACGCGCATTTTAAAATGTGCATTAAATCAATTGACTAAAAATATGGAAAATAGTATCTCTGGCAGTGAGCTATGAACTGTTTTGGCAGGACATTTGCGTAGATTGCTGGTAGATTGTGTTTGCAATTTGCCTCTCATAATCTAACAAAAAATAAACACAGCAAAAAGAGGCTGCAGAGCTGAAAATAAAGCAGTTGGACCAGTAAATCAGGTCGGATCGCGGTGCACTGTTTGTCGAATTGTGTTGGAGGTCAACAAACGTATTAGCTCAACCGACAAAAAGAGCAGGGGACTTTATCTTGTGGTCAACATCCTGTTTCAAATAAAATAAATCAATTAAAATAATAAAAACATCACTCCCTCCTTTACCTGTGACTGTACTTTATGTTTAAACTATAATTTCCACTTTTGCTATCATAGATGTTTGCATTCCTGTCGACAACCGGAAAAAATGTTGCCTCGTGTTTTGCTTCAAATGCTGAATGGAAGCATTCACCTTGTTGCTAGAGAAAGTGGGAGAGGTGTCAGGTGAGACAACGTGCACGGTGCAGGTAACAGCCTTAACAGAGCTTGGGGGCTAAAGTCATTACAGATCTCAGTTTTTTGAAGTTTGGGGACTGACAAATTACCTTGTTGAACCACACTATTCTGAGTGAGGCATGTCTGTCAAATATCTGATGAAAGTGCTGCCCGAGGCTCTTGTTGGAGTGATCTTGGGCAGATAAGCGTGAAAACAGGTAAATGTAAATTCAGCCGTGAACCTGTGATGTGATGATTTATTGAAATTCAAGTTAGATGTTCCATCATCACCGTAGAAAACGGATTCTAGGTTAAAGAGTAAGAAAAAAACTCAATCATAAAGTCTCGGAGCATATTTTTACAGTCATACCTTTTGATCATTTGAGTTACTGCCTGCTTATTTTACAGATAATCTAGTCACCCGATTGACATCTACCTACTAGCTACTTCTAAAAATATAACAGAGATGTCAGGATCTCACCTGCCACATTACCACTGGAGGACTTTTGGACTACCTCTGTTACATTTCATTAAAATACGGAAAGAAAAAAGGTTTCTCCAGAGGTTTCTGATTCAGTCCAACAGTTTCTCGCCATCTTGAGTCATCTTCCAGTAAGTCTTTCTTCAAGTCTTCTTCAAACTCTTTTCCACTTTTTTTCCTAAACTTCTGTGTCACTGCAGACCTGACAGATCTCAGTGCACACACACACATACACAGTTCTTGACGCTGACCAAACTAAACTTGGCAAATCTGGATTCCCCAGCCTCTCCCTGGACACAGTTGAAGGCCTTGTGAAAAGTAGCCTTAACCATTCGTATTGGACCTGATCCTGATTCTGTCATTCTTCAGGACCAGAGTTGAATTCCAGACCCTGCCGCATCCCGCCAACTCTCATGTTAGCTTTGGTTTGCTGACGCACTGCTACCAAAGAGCCATGATTCTGTATCAGAGGACCCTAACCCACAGACATCTTTCTATCTTTCAAGGACAATTTGACAAAATGCTGTTGCCCTTTCCTATGGACTCATGTGACACATTTTCAAGGCTCACGGGAGTCCTTATGAAAATAGGATTAATCCCGGAATCAAGCCCTGTGGCACTCCACAGGCAAAAGTCTTCGTGTATGAAGAAGTAATCTATTGCAAAATCCACTCGAGAACAATCCCAGACAAAACCGCCCACTGCCTTGCAACTTGTCTACACCGGATGGTTTTCAGCCGTCAGTCTGATGAATCTGCTTCATCTCCAATTTATTCTTGGCAGGTGTTTACTCCAGGCTTTACCTAGAGTTTAGAGCAAAGGGATCACATTTTTTTAAAGAGAGACTCTGTAGTCACCTATTCTTAAAATAGGTGGGGACAAAAACACAAATAATGGGACTGTTAATAATTAAGAGCCAACTGGAAGCAGTAGCTAGTACAACAACTTCCTTGAGAACATAAGAGGAAATACAGTTAGAGACTGGAAGACGGTTTAATGGGACACGAAAAGTAGAAGAGGTCTTTCCTGGTTGTTTTTGTTGTGTACAAATCAATCCGTGAAGGTTAAGATTGGAGGGTGAACCCAAAGATTTGATATCACTATGAGTTTGAGCAGAAAATGACTAGGATCTTGCAGACGTCCAAGTGACAGGGGCATAATAAGCTTTCAGTTGTGTTTAACCAGATTTGCAATCTTGTCTAACACTTTCTTAAATGCCATAATATATGAAATAGTAATAATAATAAGATAAATCATCTTTTGTAATCGTCATGCCAGCGTAATCTTTGAGAAAGTACAATGTGTACTATAAGGCCATAGAACAAAGTCATGGTGGACTCCCTTACACAATGCCCAAGCCCTCGAATTCCTCCAGATCTGAGTCGAGTAGCTCTCAGAAGCCTCTCTACTGCATTAGGGGAAAAAACCTCTGAGTTTGTGGGCAGAGGAATGCAGCTCACATCTTTGCCATAGCAGCCGTAGAGGTAATGCACTCGCGTGTTGGCGCTTGTCGAGGTGAGCGCACCTCCCTCTTCTGTATTAATAACCGCATGTCCTATTGCTGTATCAACGGGGCTGTGTTTTACTGGGCCAGGGTTTGCTTACGGGAAGATAGATGATGAACTCCCCCACCCCTTTCCTCTAATTTACACAATTACTTCCCCCGATGTCTGTTTTGCTGAAGTATTCCCAATCCCTGAACGAACAACCGTTGTACAACCCCCACCCAGTCATCCTCCACATATCACGAATGCCAAGAGCAGACCTCAGCAAAAAAAAAAAGTGAATATGGCATAAGGAAAGTCAGTGCACAGGCATTTTAAGCATAGCAGAAATAGTTAAAAATAGCCCTGTTTAGTTTTCAAGGATAATGCAAAAGAGTTCACAAATCCTGACAAGAAAAGAGCTGACTGCTTTTTTTTTTTTTGGAAAGAAATGTTTATATAAGCGCATCATCTTTGACAATTGACTTTAACATAGAAGGAATTGTTATTAAGATACAGTCAACTGTCAAAATCGTGCCGTGAAAGAGAAAATCACTGGTGATGACAATGATGGCTTCCTTTCCGTCTAATATAAACATACCAGCATGATCACTTTTTCCCCCAAGGGCAAAGTCATTGTTCCATTTTGAAAGCTCTCCGTGAATGTTTGAAATGTTCCCTTGATATTTTTTCCCTCTGCTCGTTTATTTGCTTGTATCCAGGTGATGTGCCAACCTGTCACATCAAGCACAGACGGCCTTATTTCCTCAGAGCAAAGGTCAAAACAATCGTCACGGGAGGGATGGGGCGCATGCGCGTGACGGAGGGCGACAGAAGACCACGCTCTGTAGTTTTTTTTGGTTTGACGTGTGAAGTACAAATGGAAATGGATACGTTGAGAACGTGCTCGGTGAAACGCGGCAGCGATTTTGATCCCCTGGGGATGGGATAACTATTCATA
The DNA here is from genome assembly GCA_030220025.1 of Chelon auratus. NCBI lineage: Eukaryota > Metazoa > Chordata > Actinopteri > Mugiliformes > Mugilidae > Chelon > Chelon auratus. Next base: position 3,546 of record JASGAT010372978.1, read on the forward strand.
GATATCCATCATTTTTGTAAGGAAGCAAAAATACTTATCAGTTTAAACCTCCAAAACATGGATAGAAAAGTGTATTTTCTATATTACATTGACCTAGTTTGTCTGTAGACACAAAGACGCTAACCTCCACCTCCAAGAAAAACAAAACTTGCTCACATATTCCGTCACAGTACATGGCTAATAAAAAGAAAGCTAAGCCCAAAAATACAAAAGTCAAAGATATATTTCACTGCCACTTGGGGCCGCCAAAGTGCCCACCCAAACAATGCAAAAAAAAGAAAAGAAAGCTTCCATTTCAACACATCTGCACCTCCCTTTTTTTAAAAAAAATTCGAAGGACCAGTACAGAGTTGCTTTCCAATCTCACTCCATCTTAATAACAACACTTATCACCAGTTTACGGCATTGACCACATGTCATGTCAACTATTATATAGTATTAGAACATGTTAACAACACCTGTTGCTGTGGGGTGAGCTTTTTTTTAAACTAGACACACAGATGTCTTTAAAATCACACATCCCTTTGGGTCGTGAGAAAAAAGAGGGCGGAAATGTACATGCCTGCAGAGACATGACCTTACATTTCTTTCCACCAGAGATGGAGTGTGAAAATCTTGGCCTCTATTAGATGTCCTACAGGTAAACCCTAGGAAGACGGAGAATACCGGATTTCTTCAGAACTTCTCATGAAATATAACAATGGAAGTGTCTAGGCTGCTAAGAAAATGCAACTACAGCAATCTCAAAGGTGACATAACATGATATTTAGAGCCGATGCACTTGCCATTTTTGCTCTTAGCTATCAGAACTGGAGCTGTGAAAGAGCAGGCTTGGCTGCTGTGAGTAGAGTGATATAGGCAGCCTGACAGTAGTGTTAGCATTCCCCCGAAGGCAGTTTAAAGAACAGTGTAGGATGAGGTTGCATAATCAGAGCCTTCGAAATCATGGAAAAGAGAAACTGGACTTAGAGAAAGATATACTGACACATCGAGACGCGAGGAGAGAAGTATATGGAGCAACATTTTTGGCTGGAACCCAGGTGAATTAAATGGAAATTTGTAGCTTACTTGACACTAGTTGCTACAAGCTATACCAACAGGAGAAAATGACGAGTTGGTAACAAGAAATGTATGATTTTATATTTAATCTAGATGTATTACTACATATATCGGACAAGATTTTGGTTCTTCTCACAAATGACTATATCCCGATTTGCTTTGACCTGGGTACAAACTTACAAATACAGCTTTAAATAAAAGTCAGAAATGCGTAATTCCATTCTTAATTATGTCTACAAAGGACTCTTGACTCGGTTCCTGTAACTCTATGTTCATCTACATTTTGTGAGCCTTATGAGCCTTATATCACTACTTGAGTTCAACTGGAAGAGAGTGAGCCCAGCCAGAATCCCATATTATCACTCAAAGCTACCATAGTGGATTTTAAGATTTAGCTTGACATAAGCTACATTTACATGGGGTGGGTGTGGGGGAGTCTACTGTCTTAATATGTTAACCCGAATATTAAAAACTATTTATAGAGAATATGGCACATCAATGAAGAGCATGCGTTTTGTATCAGCCCGTCTTTAAATTACCCTAATAACGGATATATTGGATTTAGCGATAAATAGCAGCAGGCTGCGCAGTTCATATACCAAACATGCTGCTAAGACGTGGCATTGTATGAACAAATATATGTGAGATTAAAGTATCAACAAAACTGTTGAATTTCAATCTGACTTTGGAGTTAGCGCTTATAAACCTAAGCTAGTTCACGCTATGTTTGGAGTCGTATGGGAAACTCTGTATATCCCCCTTCTGGCAGTGGGGGGAATCACAGACATACAAGACATACTTCTTTAACAGGAATGGTAACCCGTGTTCATCTTTCCTGCCTTTCTTTTTTCAACTACAATCAATCGTCTGAACGCAGAGTTTCCTTTTCATTTGCAGCACCTGAAATATTTCTTGGAAGCTTCCTAGATTAAATTTCCTTTCTCCAGCCCACCAGAGATTCTGAACTCATAGAACCACAGTTACATTCGTAACTGCTGCATCTTCAACTACAGACTATGCTTTACTTATAGCTGCTGCAGACCATTCCGTCTCCATTGCTACCTTTGTTCCTCTCTTAAGACGCCAGAGTTAAAACTGCCTCATTAACTTAACTAGCGCTGGGTAAATATGGGAAGGGTTTGAATGTAACCAACATTCATTTTTATGTATAAAATTCTGCACTAATGTTTTAACTATTCTTTTTTTCAGTCATGGATCAATGAACAGGTAAATTCAGATAAAAAACAGTATTCAAAAGACAGTGGAAAAGAAGGAGTGTATAAACTGAGACAATTGGATGGTTGCTCTTTTTGCATTTTAGCCTAGCTAGATGTTTTGTTAAACTATTATTTTTCACTTGTATTACACAATTTCAGTTGCACACGCATCTAATAATAGAATCAAGAATCTTGATTCTTCTTGACAAGTATTTAATTCCTTCAAAAGTGCTACAAAGGTTTTTATAAAAGTATACAAAGGTGTGATGTGTGTGCTTTTACAACAGATTGCTCAAAGATTGTTTGCTGTACAGGAACAGCTTGAGCCTATTAGATGTTATCTACTGTTCCTCCTCTTTCCTATTACACTCCTCTAAGTGCTGAGAAAACAGATATTGGTGCACGCTGTCTTTATAGTTGCAGGGAACGCAACATCCCTGGATCAAAAGCCATGTTTAGTTTGTGCTAAAATGCCTCTGAACAGTACAAGTGATTGACAACAGGCACAAGATCATTTAGTCCATTCCCTCTACATACACACACACACACACGTTTGTATGGCTATCTTTGTAAGGAACCCTTACCCTAACCTTAACCATGACCTAATTGTAACCTTTACCCTTTACCTTTAACTAAAACCTAACCCTGAAACAGCCTTGTACAGAAGTAAGGAGCGGACAAAATGTCCTCACTTTGCACAAATGTCCTCACTCCAAAGGTGTAAAACTAAAAAACTGGTCCTCAGAAAGATAGCTGTACAAGATCTCTCACACACACACACACATACACACACACACACTTCAGGCTGTTGGCAGATGCTTGTACAAGATGGGTTTACACAGCAAGAACTGCCCGTCCTCTGCCACCCTTACACTCTCTTCACAAGGAGGCACAAATACACTTACAAACAAAACACACCTGTTCTTATAGGACACGCACACTCGCAAAATGCTCAGAATCATGACTGTCCTGTCCCGTATCGCGTGACGCCTGGATTAAAGAAAAGGGCGATATTTCCCTAATGGCCCTAATGCTGTATTTGGCTGGCACGTGGTGGGTACCGATACCAGCGTTGTCGCACGTACAGCACACCTGCCTTGTGTCTGTGTGGTTTAACTGTTAAGAGAGAGGCGCTGACTGTTAAAGGGTCAGTTTATCCAAATAAGAAATGAATAGTGGAAAAAAACTGTCTCAGTGAGAAAGATGAAGACAGAGAAGATGATATCATGTCCTTGAATGGTTGAGAAGATACCACCAGAATTAAGGGTTCTCATGCCACCTTTTTTTGCTTCCTCAACCACTGCACTGTGTCCTTTACTAAATTAAGAGTTTGCACCTTGTCTAACTTGCTGCTGAAGGGGGATTTTCTGTGTTTTTTTTTCCTGGAGGCATCCTTTTTACTTGGCATCCAACTAGTTATTGGTCGCTCTGGTGGAAGTAAATCCTGCAAATGTCAATACTCCCATTTTTTTTTTCTCCACAGGTGTACGCTGAGAAAACTTTGCCAACCATTCTTTACATATATGTGGCTGTGCTTTGGGATTCTGGTGTGTGTGTGTGTGTGTGTGTGTGTGTGTGTGTGTGTCAATACCTCCGGGCTGGTTCAGTCAAACCCTGGACTGGAATTCAAGTCAACCACAATGGGGGGGATTTCCACGTGCCTCTCAGTCGTCTTGTTTGGAACATAAAATCGTGCGTCATCCCGTGGCTGCATCCGCTAGTGCGCCTCACTTCCTTGTGGCCGAGGGGCATGAATTGTTCAGCTGGCAGTGAAGTAATGGTTGACTCACGCTTCAGGTAAAGGCTTAATCAATTTATATCATTACCGAGTCTGGCTTTGAAGTTAACGCCTAGACTTCAGTGCCACCCAGTGGTGACACCAAAGATGGATAAAGATTTGAATATTGAGGGCATACACTGATTAAGCATAACATTATGACTATCTTCCTAATATTGTGTAGGTCTCCCTTGTGCCTCCAAAACAGTTGTGACTCATCAGAGAATGGACATGGGCCTTCTGTGGGTGTCCTGTGGTGTCTGGTAACAGAATGTTGTTAGTGGGGTGGAGTGGAGTGGGGTGGGGGGTGGGGGCCCTATGGGTTGAGTGGAGGGGCGTCTGTGGATCATTCCACAGATACTTCTACAATTTGGGATCTAGTGAATTATGAGGCCAGGTCAACACCCTGCACTTTTTTTGATGTTTTTTTTTTTTTAGTTGTTCCTAAACTGTTGCTGCTGCCATCAAGGAGTGTCATTGCTATGGGGTGGGGGTGCCTGGTCTGGTCAAGGTGGGTGCTACGTGTCTAAGTAACATCCACACCAATGCCAAGTCCAAAAGTTTCCCAGCAGAACACTGGATTGTCACAAGATGGTCAATGTTATCTACTTCTCCTGTCAGTGGTTTTAATGTTGTGGCTGATCTGTGTTTTGCAAATTTCTTTTTTTGGGTCTTTTTTGGGTCTTTAATAACCAGATGTTGGTAGACGTTTGCCAGAACAAACACACTGGAGATGGTTAGGAACTCCTCAGTGAACTTGATTTTAAAATATGAATCATCAGTAAATAAAGGAGTTTTCACTTGGCAACACAGAGGTGCAACTTTGGGAAATGCCAAAGATGCTTCCTAGCTATTTCTTCATGACAAATCCTCATCAACTTGTAAACCCTGAACCAACAAAGTTACTGACAAACTGCTAAACATAAGTCGAGTGTTCACCTCAGAAGTCAAATCCAAGTCTTTCAAAGCAGTGATAAATGGCAGAAAAACAAATACACAAGGTTTGGACAACCTAACAAGCACGCCATCCAACAAGGACGTTTATGCTTGACTTCTAGTACTTAGTGGTTAACCAAATTCGTGGAGCATTAACAAAGCAATTGCACCAGTCAGCTTTACAGGTTGAGGCCTATGTGAATGCTGCATATTTGACATGAATGAATGTCATGTTGACACACAGCATTTGCTATACAAACAAGATGAAATACAATTAATTAAAACAAATATTTACACCCCAGTTGCGCCTTTTCCAAATTCAAAGAGTCCAACAGCTATGCTTGGTGGAACTCCCAAGATACAAATAATTGCTGATCATGTATATTTCAGTTGAGCTGCTGATTATGATCATCTAGTTTTGCTGCAAGAGCGAAACCTGTGGCGACTCAAATATCTATACAAGGCTAATGTTTGGTCCGGTTCTGTGTAAACAGAACAGAATATGTGACCAAAACCAACTAGAACTTATTTTATTGAAGTAAATGTTGCATGTAGATTTAATAAAATAAATAAAGGAAAATACACCAATCACTCCTATGCCAGGTCCAAAGGTTCCCCAGCAGAACATTGAATTGTCACAAGATGGTCAATGGTATTTACTTCTCCTGTCAGTGGTTTTAATGTTGTGGCTGATTGGTGCAAATCACAGCTACTTTGGTCCGATACCATGGTTGGTCCAAACTACTACTACTGAGAATCCAGAGAGTTGAAGTAGCGTTGTAATTACACTAAATACAAAAAAGCAAAACTCAACATAAAGGGCATTAAACAAAGACGTTTACTGAGAGATATTTACTACTACTTCATAACTACTCAGTACAGAATCAAAGGATGACAAACAGCAGAGTGAAAATGAAAGGTTAACAAAATCTTGATATAATTCCAGACATTTGGTTTTAAAAAATGGGTTTATACTCACAACATGTTTATACCAAACTAAAACACATCTCCAATAAAGACCATGATAACAGAATTGAAGCTGCAAACACAGCTATGAGAAAGATCAGAAACTTAAAATGTATTCGTTCAGTTCAGCTGCCGGAGTTGAAAATAAAAGCAAAAGATATTTTTACAGAAAAAAAACAAAAAAACATCTGAAAAGATGGAAGAATTAAAAACCACTGATAAAGAACTCTGCCTTTATAAACTTCTACAAACCAAAAAAGGAAGAAATAAACAACCTGCCGCTACTGAAGCCTCGCTACAAAATAAGGACATTACTTACATTAAATTTTTAGATTCAGGTAAATTACCAGGGCCATTTTCATAATCAACTGAAAGTACTGAAGTTTGCAGCAAAGGATTTTTAACTATCTTTTAAAAGACGACGCAGCAGAGGAACCGAACAATTTGACTGGCTTAGGACGGCATACATCTGCCAACATTTGGCTCTTAAAATGCCTTTTACAGGATCATAAACACATTTTAAGCTTAGAGCGAGCGCATGCTTATTGTCATCTGAGCACTGATAGAGAACAATTACCCAGCTATTTATGTGGTGATATCATGTTACTCTGATGTAATCTTCTCGTGTATACCTTATGATTATGTCGTACTTAAATAAGCTCAATCACATGCTTGTAATCTGCTTTAGAGTAAATTGAAATACACTGAAAACAGTGTCCGTGCCAACTCGTAAATATTCTTAACAATGTAATCGCCTTGTTTTTAACTTTATTTTCGTATGTAATGTAAAGACAAGCCTTTTAGTCTGGGCATCTGTGCTGGTTTTATGGGTCGTGTCGTACTCGTGAAGACGAGCTGATGAAATGATTTTCAGCTTAAATCACTGGAAGGAACAACAAGTTAACGTTGAAGAGAGTCAAGTGTGATCCTGGTAGAAACATGGGATGAATCTGTACTTGTCTGCTCTTCAGATATGTAACAGCAGCTGTGTTGCAACTGCTCACATCCCAGCAGATACATAAACGTTACTGTAATACAATGCATTAATTGGTTTACATACGCAGTTGTATGACTTTCCTTCATTGGCCAAATTGTTAGTGCATATTGCTCTGCAGTAGTTGCTAAAACCAAACTGAGTGACACAGTTTAAAAATAAATCCCACTGTAGAAGTTTCTGCACAAGCAAAGCAATGACAATATGCCAGACAAAAAAAATAATAAATCTGTGAGCATGCTCGGAGCAAAAAAATGCTTTGTAAATCTAGACAGAAGCTAAAATAACAAAACAAAAGGTATCGTCACTGGCTGATGATAGAAGATCCTCCAACTCTCAAACTACCCTTTTACATACATCATTTGTCTTGAGCACCCTTGCATATACTGCTCAGATTCACACAAATTGGGACTGCTCTTTACCTCAGTTTACAGTAGAGATATTTAAAGGCACATTCTGCAATATCTCCTATTGCATTTTTGACTCGACCTAAAGATACACTGTGTCACAGATGCAAAGCCCCCGAAACCAATTTCAGGCAAAATCAAGTGCAACAGTTCTGGACCTAGTTCTGGACCTGTGGTTCAAAGACAGGCCACACTACCAGTGCATGAGGAAAGTCAGGTGTTGTTATGCCCATCTCGCTCTCTAAAGGCAAAGGAAGGACTTCTGTAATCTGACATTTACACCATCCGCTGTAATATGTGTCATTGATAAGTCCTTCTGTGTGAGAATATGACGAAGATGGTGTACAAACAATTAGAAATAACTAACAGGTTCAGAAACTGGGTCGAAGATTTTGTCTATTTTTGGCTTTGAATACTAATAGTAAAATCTCTGGATGCAATGTTTGTTACTTGCAAGTGACGCATTTGTTAGCTTTCCTGCAGAAAGCGACATACACATCCATAGGACATAGCTGGTAGTGCTGAACACAGCTTCAACTTATGAAACATCTGCAGTCTGCTAAACATGACTGAGCGAATGAGTGAGCGAACCAGCTAAATTAGGTGCTTTGCATCTAACAAATGACACCTGAACGCGCGGACTAATGGCTTACCTAAATTTGAACACTCAAGTCTTTCCGATTCTAGTCCTTCACTGTGCTGAGAGGATGAGGCTGGGTAGGAAATGTCGCCGACTGTGCCTTTAAATGTCTTGCAGGATGCAAAACATACAAATGTTAAAACATAGATGTACGTTACTTCTTCAGTGTCTGCACAAAACTCCAGAGATCCTTGACCACCTGAGGAAGGTGAGAGGGGAGAGGGGTAACAACAGAATAAGAGAGAAAGAAATTATAAATCATCCAAATGAAGTGCTATACAGCATGAGACATATGACTCACTTTTACTACAACATGCTTTTGTGCGTCTCGCCTGTGGGAACGCTGAGTTTAGATGGGGCGGTTGGGGAACGACGAAGGTTGGGTGGGGGCAGCAGTACATACCAGAGTATATGACTAGGTGCTCCAGGTCTGACAGATCTCAGCCTTGGCTGATGAAACCAAAGCACTTCCACAGATGTTTCTACACACTGGGATCAACAAGCTCTCGCCGACCCAACTCCACCCCCACTCTTTCCCTTGTCCACCCAGCCCCTGTGCTGCTCTAAAGAGCTTTCACCTGCTCTCATAACTGTACAGTTAACGCCGCAATGCAGTCGCAAATGAGTGTTCAAATAGTGTGATTCAAAAGGGTCGCCATCTAACAGGTGCTTCGATACCGAAAACACAGCTTTACCATTGCACACATTTCCTAGAATAATTTACTCTGCAGTGGTCATCTAAGGGTTTTGGGTGATGAATTAATTCTCTGCCAAATAATGTGCAGGGGATGTTGTTTTTCTTCTGAAAAGACAAGCGGCATTAGGAAAGATTTAAGTCCTGCATTTGGTCAAAGGCCTTGAATGTGAAAAAGACTGGTACCATCCGCATACCACCAGTCCCTTCATTAAGGCTACAAAAGACACTCACTCTAGTAAATCACTGAGAAAGAGTTTGCCTTGGCAGGTGTACTCCCATTTCATCTCGTAAGAGCCCGCCGACACAAAATGAATATAATTCAAAGAGAACGCACTGTGCTGCAGAGACATTTGAGGCGCGCTGGACAGTGCTGCGGAACAATGATGCATTCCTGCATAACAACAAGCTCTTAAAGCAAAAACGAGGTTGGCTGTAAATGTGCCCACAGCTATTAAGAGTCAGCGACAGGAGGAATACTTCACGAAACCTGGCAGTAAACAACTTCCCCTGGATGACTGTTTATGACACCGAATGGAGAGATTTCAAACTCTATTAATGAACAGTAAATGTAAAAAGAATGAGAAGCAAAGAACAAACTCAAGCTGCCATATTTGTGCGATGATTACTTACTTTTTTGTCTGAGAGTTTAAAAGCGCTCCTCACATAATTCTCAAACTTCTGCTCCGTCTTCGGTAAAGGTTTCCCCTGCAGATAAAGGCAGTTGAATCATCATCTTAACTGTCAAACATTCAATTAGGAGGGATAATTTGCAAAAAGAGGATGACAGCCTCACCTCCTTGGCTGCCGCTGACAACTTGCTCTTAATCTCAGGCAGAGATTTAGACTGGCCAGGCTGGGGTTTGTCTTTTCCTTGGACAGGTGTCTTGAAAAATATATTAGCTTGATAAGAACACTGGTTGATACGTCAAATAGACACAGAGTTATAGTTGTAGATACACCACAATAGATCCTCTTTTCCTCTAGTTTTCCGTAAGTTATAAGTTTCCATTTATACTCCATTGTTCATTCTGACATGTCGTTGATGAATTCATTTACCGACCAATAGGCCAGTCTGAGCTTCAGCCCTATCATGACCCACTTAGTCCCGGGCCTGTGTTTACAGGCTTGGCGTGGGCAACCAGCTGGAAGACGATAAAAGCATTAGAAAGGACAACAAATTCTAGCCTAATTACACCATTTTATTCATTTATTTATTTATTTATTTTAGAAATACATCAGGTACAAATTATGTTTTTATGGTTTGCAAGCAGGCGAGGGCAAGCCCCGACTCTCCAATACGCAATGCACTTGGTCAGATGTGTTTTTTCCATTGATGCAAAAGTCTAATGACTGAATTTAAGAGGAAAACATCCAAGTTCAACGATTGTTCTTAGGCTCGTTTTTCCATAAATGTCATACTGATATCAAATTAATGACTTTTCTAGGTAAGATGACAAGTTTTCTTTTCAATGCGAATGACAAAGCCTAAAAAACACCATAACAAGCAGCCCCTCCATTTGGTGACATTATTGGTGCTGTTTCAAAACACGAAAGCTCCCTTTTGTTTGTGAAGATACAAGCAGCATGAGCAGTGAACCAGCAGACCCATAGGTGTGTCCAGACCCGGGCAGCCACGGGAACCAGAGGTCCTCAATTAGGAAGTGTCTGACTGTGGCACAACAACAACAACGCACACACAAACGCCATACGCTGTGACTGCATGTTACACAAGCCGTGGAGCCTGTCCCTACACGCTAAGCCAGTGTGGAATCCAGTGAAATTGCAGGGTTTCATTGATAGCCAGAGACGCATTTTGAAAGACAACAGAAGCCATGTGCAGAGCAACTCTTTACACTGCGAGTCGAAAAACAACAAAAAAAACCCTACTGAGCAAATGGACAGCCATGGTTTTAGTTTCTGATTGTTTCTATTCTACGCTGTGTTTCAAAGGGTGCAGAATGGCACCAACAAGGTTTTCATTTATTAGATTTTGGCTTAAAATAACAGTTCTTGCTTCATAGTTCAAAGTGCTTTCATATTAGCCAAGACACTAAAAAAAAAGAGGAGTGTATGCTGGCATCGGTTAATGAGGTGGTAGCAGATGAGAAAATCCGAAAAAGCGTTATTGATTCGATCAAGCAAATTCCAATATCTGACACGTCAAATGTGAGGAGAGTCGAATCCCATGTATCGGACGTTTTTGAGACACTATCGGACAAGCTAAGGAATGCAAAGGTGTTGTCTTTGGCCGGGGATGAGTCGACAGACAACAATGACCTAGACTGATTGTTAAGGTGTCTGATTTATGTTCAAAATGGACAAACGTGAATTCAGTAGTTGTCCATATGTGGATTTATGTGCATATGTTGTTCTGCATTTACAAAACAGAATATACTGACCCCCTCAGTATGTTGCTGCTGCAATTTCTTTATTTGTTACCATGATTTCTTATATTCTCTGGCCCCTTACATTTGCCTCAGTTTCATGAGCTGGCCCCAGTTTCGAATTAATTGAGTAGCCCTGCACAAAATGCTGTTCTTAAGGCTCATTTTAAAGTACTGCCGGAGATAGACGGCATAACCTACCTACGTAGCCTACGCTGGTGCAAGCCATTTATACGAAGGGTGCTCGTCAGTCTGGCTCACTCTGTAACAACGCCACCCAAACACTAGTCGGTTTTTTACCAGTCGGGTTCATTTTTGTTTCTACTTACTGCTTCACTTTCAACAATGGCGACTGAAACTTTTGCTGAAACAAGTGAACAAGGACAAGTCATACAAATGTTGTTGTTTTTTTATCTCCAAACCTCCTCAGTTAACCTTTCCTGGATTTGTTCTATCTTTATTTATCCAAAACAATCAATTAGGAAATTGCAGAGTTGGAGAAGCAGCCGGAAATACTAAAGCGGAAATACGCTGCTACCAAGCGGACCAATCACAGCTCTTGTGGTCTGCGTCACCGGGACGTGTAGTTACATTTCTGGGGAGGCGCATGTCAGGCTACGGCGTTAGAGTCCACATTCGGTCTGCGCTGTTGTTGTAGCTGCGATGTCAAATTGACGCAGAAGTCATGGAAATTTATGAGCACTGTACACCCACCAAATACTTCTTCTCACGCAATGATGCAGGACAAATAAAAATATTTGTATCCCCTTTACAAACTGCATGTGTGCTTCATGTAGATGCATGTATGAATTTAGCAGCTTCCTTCTCTCTTCCCTGTTTTTCTTCTCTACTCGGTTCTCCTCAAGGTTTCTAAAGGGAGTCTTTAAAGTTTGCTCTGCGGGTTTCAGGAGGATCTGGGTTCTGTAAAGTGTCCATTAGACCATTTGTATTGTTACTGACACTATATAAATAAATTTGAATTGCAACGGCTCAATAGGTCAAATCTAGGAGTGGACATTCTCGAGTGGGACATGTATAAATCAAACAAGTCGTTTCTTCTTATACATAATGAACCGATTTAATAACGAGCCTTGTTCTCCATGCCCAACCCCAGTGCTTAAATTTTTGGGTAAAAAGTAATGTGATTCCTTTAAGACCACTTTAGCACCAGCCGGCTGTGAAAGCAAGACTTTGGGTTTAAACAGTTAAACACAAGGGAACAATGTTAGGAAAGTTAATTCTCCTTCGTGTTTAAAAAAAAAAATGCAATAATCTGTCCCTGTCCCCAAGAGAGCTGCATTTTATAGCAGAGATCAAAAGGTATAAAATTAACAAAACCTTGAGTCAAACATACCACACTACAAAAAAAAAAAAAAAAACATATGCCGCTGGCTCCTGGCCAGACAAATGCACTACGTATTTATTATTTACGGGCAACTCTCTACTTCCAAAGGACAGCTGTGGACTTGAAACAGCTGATAAACACACAAAGCCAGCAAGCTTTTTCATCTGGGCCAGACGCTGATTACAGATGCCATGAAACTTAATCACAAGCACGCTATCATTTGATGCAGTCTCTCGTCTTCAATCCAGTGCAAACACATGGTTGTGACACCTTTGCTCATCAAGCCTGTCCAGGGATAGTTGTCACTTTGTTGGAATGAGAAGCTTAGAGGAACATGTGTGAGGGAAACATCATCCTTTTAATCCTATATATATGTATGTATAAGTGTCTGTACATATGTTGGCCTTCTGGACATGGAGTTTTTAGGTCCAAACTGTAAAATCATAAGAAGCAAACATCCATAAACTGACAGTGGATACAGGTAAGCGCTAACTTAATAGGCACCTGCTGTAACACATGTCAATCAGTCACTGAAACAATGACTCACACCCTTTTGGGATAAGGCTGAGTGAAGTGGTTAACAACTTTACGACTGTGACGTGTGCTTTAAGGCATCAGCTTCTCCAAACCCATCAATCAAAGGACACCAGCTGCAAGATGAAGTTACTTCAGATCAGCACAACTCAAGTTAGCAGGTTCTCATGTCGAGCCTGTACACAAGAAGGTGCCGAAGCACGCTGGGTTCTGAGAGGTGAGAACTGCGGTACTGGCAGCAGATCTGACAAGCCAATCTAATGACCAGTCACCTGCATTTAGGAAAGAAAAAAAAAAAAACAGACATCCACGCCCGCTTCCTCGCTCCTCAGGGGCATCTGGAAGCGCAAGCTGCACCAGACATCAAACGCTGGTAATGAGAGCAATTGGGAGAAGGTGTGTCCAGGAAGTGAGGGGTGTGAAGAGGTTGTAGAGAGGGAACAGTTGTGAAGAAGTGGAGAGGGGACGGGAGAAGTCAAAGCACCAAAGGCCAGAAAGTTGAACTAGCGGGATGGTTTCGGTGTAGGCTAATCCCCAAGAGCGTTTCAGGAGCCGCTGTGCTATGTCTGGACAACAGCCACTGCAGAATGTGCAGCACTCACCCACACAGCAAGAACGCTCCCCCTTCAGGGGGACTGCTCTCTCGCCTCAGGAGTTTAGCAATCCTGCGGCTTAGTGTTTAACATGACAAAAATCACAAAGCTTTCTGTCAAGGCGTCAGACAAGAAATGACAGCTTTCTCATGTGCCTCGAGTGTGCAAGTGTGTGTTAGGTGTTCTGCCTTCGGTGCGAGTCGTGTTTTATCACGGGAGCAGACAGCGTTAGCGTGCCAGAAAGTAACGCTTTATCTAAACTGACTTTCTGTCCAAGTATTTTCCTTCACAGTAACATCCTTTCTGAAAACGTGCAAACCTGCTTGCCAATTTGTTTTCCCCCCTGATTTGTACGTGAGCCACAGAGGGGTGAGGGGCATCAAAGTTGGCTGCAACTCAAGACGGCGGGGTCAAGCCAAGAGGTCGTGGGTTTAAACCTCGCCCCCAGGAAACCTGTTTGGAGGTCAGGTGTGTTTGCTTAAAGACGGGCAGAGTTCAAGCTGTAGGTTTTGAGAGGCGGCTGTCCAAGACATTCCATCCAAGAAATTAACTATCAGGTTGAGCTAATTGCAACGTGCATTTATCACATTCCTTGGCATTGGAATGAGAAGGCTCTCCAAGTTTTTTTTTTCCTGCATTTTCTTAGAGACTGGCAATAAATGCAAACAATTAGCTTAGACTATGCTCTATACAGAAAGTATTTTCAGCGTCGGGTTTGAGCAGAAGTAATTTTACGCAAAAATCAAAGGTTCTGTAAGATTTTGTTTGGAAATGCATTGCATAATACAACTTCGATTGGACGCCACGTCAGGGTTTCACTTCAAAAATACTGCAGCTAACGGGAGATCCAAGTCTTTTTGCAAAGGATCCGCTGTGCTCATTTATTCTTTTTTGAAACTCCCATTTTCATTACTCATCCTTCTATCACATGCTTCTAAAAGTGACATGCTACCTTTCATTAGGAATAGAGCAGCAGGCTTTGACTCTAGTCGACCCGTGACTGCAGAAGCAATTAATGGAAATCTAATCTGGCCTGCAACACAAAGCTAGCTATATTATTTCCAAACTAATTTTGAAATAATTTCAACTAAAAAGAAGGCTAGGTGCAGTAAAGATTCACCCTCTTTCTGCAATGATACGCACATACTTTCTGTACGTTTCAATAAACATTATATAAAAACGTAACCGATTCCGGGTACAATGGCTAGATCATTTAAACAACCAAAAGCAAACAGAAAGAGGCAGCCTTTTTGTATACCTTAATCTGCGGTTTGACCTCTGATCCTGAAGGTTTTCCTGCAGGGCCATTTTGTTTCACTGGAGTCTTGTTGGCTTTCTTAGTTGAAGGCTCTGGACTCTGAGGAAACAAGCAACATCTCAAGTAAGACTTCACTGAGTTTCAAATAATGTGTGTGCTATAACAATCTTGTTTTTTTTTTTTGGTATTGCGGACCAATAACCAGAATTTGACCCTCTATGTACGAAATACATATTATATTCCTATTGATAACAACGGTGACTGTGATTCCTTTTCATTAATATTATGCTTTGAGACTATTTTATAAAATACAGTGCTCTGGTACAGCGGCAATAAAACTAAACGCTAGAGCAGCATGAACAGCAGCAACACACATTATGCACCAGTAAAGCCTTTACATTTGAAGCATCACCGGTCAATTGTCAATTTCAACATCAGCAATCATAGGGAACATTTCAAGACGCATCCTGCAAAAGTACACCAGGAGTTCAGCAAGGTGAAGGGGGAGAAAAGGGACCAAGTAGAGCAGGAAACTTTGGAAGCTGCACTATAGCGACACAGAAAATTCCACAAAGACCGGCCAAAACTGACATAGATAACTGATAAAGCTGTCAAACTCACTAGTCTTTATGACCGTTATGGAAAACTAGGAATTATGCCACTTATTGGGTCATCCAGAGCCACGGTACATTTCGCCAGGTCGCAAACGCTGTGCGAATCTTCCATCCCCAAACTGTATGACACAGTGAGTGAAGAGGTTTCACAAAGGCTAAAAGATGTGCAGGTAATCGGCTTTAATCGCTCATTAATGATGGCACATCTGCACGAAACAAAAACTGTCCATTCTGTAATTAAGAAAACAAGGGTGGCCTCAATAGTTTATTCTGATTAAATATCTCTGTGAGTTCATTCAATGCAGGCCACACTAAAGACACCTGTGCTAAAACTGCAGAGGAAACACTAGACATGCTTGGTAATTTCACACTGATCAGGTACTCAGTACCCAATAACCTGTCATTGTTCTCCACACTGGAGGCCTTCCCGTCAGGTTTCCATTGCTCTCAGTCACCTGTGTAATTACCTTGTAATAGCCGAGGCAAGTACCTGCATTTCCTGAGCACCAACCCTTTCCTTGCAATCACTGGTATTCACCTTGGAATGGACTAGAAGTGTAATTGCCTGTGTTGACAAAATTGCTACAAGGCAATTACGCATGCAATTCCCTACAGCGATACATGGTAATATAAGAAGGCGAGGTTTCTAAGCTTCTTTCTGTTTCAGATCGGTGGTACACTGATGCACGAAGGACCGTGAGCAGAGAAACATCTTCATGCATTCACAACAGAATGAAATCTATATTTTGAAGTCAATAATATGTTGACCATGTGAATATCTGTGCTTCTACCAAAAAAGCAACCAACACCCACGGAAATACCAGAAAGTGTTGACTTTTTGATGCAAGCACAGTCATTGCCTTGCATTTTGTAAGTGCTGAAAGAAGTCTTTGGGTCACACCGGGTCATCAGAAAGTTCTACCTCAGCGGCAAAAACAATTTTCTGGTGGTTTCCAGGAAAGGTTTCCTGTAATGTAAGTCCTCCCTCACTATGCAAAGGACTCATTAAACACGGTTTCACTTAGCAGTTGCCTTCTCATAACATTGGTGTGCTTTGTTCTCAGTGAAAATACTGGCATTGCCAAGCTGCTCGTCAGTGGCCAAACCTATGACAACTGCCTAGAGTAATGATGTTTCTTGTCACGGCGATGCTGTCAAAATCACATGAAGGGTCAAATAAAGGCCAGGATCTTACAGGACGTAGAACACATCCAAAGGGATGTAGATCATAATTGAACATGAACTTCATAAATGCGTTTTGCTCCTCAGACGGAGAAGGAAACATTAAACCAAAGACCACACGGACACACAAGTTGGAACTCAAGCTCAGTTTAGACGCTTGAAAAGTTGTCACCAGCTGAGGGCTCTTAGTACCAATACATGACGTTAAGAGCAAGCATCTATACAAAGACATTTTGACAATCTGTGTCCTCATTTCCAGTACAAAAATATCTGATCAAAGAACAAGTAAACTACATTCATGTGAACAAGCATTTGGTGCAACGTTTGATACTCAGTACAGTACTGAGGTTTGACAACAAAAGGAAAACTAATTTTATCCTCAGACACAGCTGAATTAGAAGTCAAAAAAATAATTGCTCCCAGCCCTACGCCGCTCTAGTGCTTTGTGCTTTCATTATTAAAGAATGAGACAGGGTAGCTATGGAGCTAAAGAGAAAAAAGGTTATAAAAAAAAAGAAAAAAAAAGAAGGAGGATTAAGGTCATGGAGGGAAGAAGGTGTGGGGGTGCAGAATTGGAAGAGAAGACAACAGAATAAATCAACAGGTGACAGAAATGCTCAGCTGTCATCTGACCCTGAGGGAAGGATCGGCGCTCACGTCGCAGGTATGCGCATCTGCCCTGCTTTGATCTTTTTGCCTGGCACAGTTTGCACTTGGATAGCGTGCTTTAAGAAAAAAAAAAAAAAAACGAAATCACAAACAGACACCGACGTAAAAATGAGGCAAATACACACACGCACCCACACACTTGCAAGCGATTGTAGTAACACGCAAAACAAGTGTTCAAAGGCGAAAGCCAGGTGCAAAGCTGAAATGGCATGAGAAACGATAAAAAGGAGCAATCATATTAACAGTGGGATGACAGAGGGACAAAGATATGCAGTGTTTCAGAAAAATGGTTGAAGATGTTTCCCATAACTGAAGCGTGCATGTGTGTGTGTGTGTGTGTGCCTCTCTGCATATGAACTGTAGATATGCACTGTTAATGTTTGCAGACTATGTGCATTAATGCAAGTGTGCATGCATACTTACACATTTAAATGCACATGTGTGCAGTGTGTATATGTTCCTTTAAGTGTGCATGTGTGTGTGTGTGTGTGTGCATGTACAGCATAAGAGTGTGGTCTTGTCGGTGAGACGGTGAGAATTCAAGCAGATTACAGAGAAGAAATCCGATCATTACACCACGCAGACCCTGTGTTTTACTCTCGGAAAACAGGTGGGTACATGAGCGAACAGGATGAAAAAGTTCCATGTTTTGTCTCATGCGAAGAGCTGGACGGTCAGCGGGTGCAGGAATGGGTAGGGCCGGCTGAAATGAAACGCTGCTATAGCGTGTACTCTGCTGAGGTTTAAATGATGTGGTAGAAACAAAAAAAAAAAAAAAGGGGAGTGGGCAGACGGCAGTGTCGCGGAGAAATTCCTTTTACACACTAAAGATATAGATGAGGGGAAGCTGTTGGCTACCCTGACACCTGGTGGACAACAACGGATTGGAAGCACTCCAAATAAAGAAGAATTAAGTTAAAGACCTACAAGGAAATTTAGTTTGGTCTACAAATTCATGGAAACTATGGAACAAAGGAGTCAATAAAAATATCAAAAAATGATTTAAGCAAAGTTTTACCTGACAATAAAGAATATAAAACAGCAATCAGAGAAGAAAAATCTAATTTATCTTCTATTTTATCTTTTACTAATATATTACTTCGTCTAATTACATAACACAATCCAACATTTTTAACAGTGTTTAAATTAGTCGGCGATCGCAAACCAAAAGAGGAAGATCCGTCCAGACTAAGGACCAAACATTCCCGATTCATTTCAAAACAAAAGGTTTATTGTATGTCCACAATATTTTACCTCCACTTCGCACATCTAGCATACGGAGCTCTTCTCTGTCGACATAATATTTAAATCTAAAACGCTCACACAGGCCGTAGCTTCTGTCATGTTTTGGCTCTCCCTCACACGTGGACGAATCTTTTCGCACAGTTTTGCGAGAGTAGTCAAACAGCAGCAAGATTTCTAACGAGATGATGCAGATGTGCAAACGTCTGAATGAAGATCGGGGGTGAAACATTTTGGGGACACGTGTCAAAACTGTTCTAAGTGGCCGATAATTGGTGTCTCAGCCCACGTCCCTTATTTCAGAGAGGGTTTTTCCAGTGTTACACAGATTCCTTTATTCAGTAAAACACTTGGTTCATGTGTTCTGATTAAAAACTGAAGAAGCCCCTTGGATAAGTGGTGAAGCATCTTCAAGAAAACTCAAGCAACAACAGTTGCTTAGTTTTAGTTTTTTATGTCTAGATATCACTTATCAATCCCACATGCATAACAAGAGTAGCTAGCTTTAGCCGCTGCACTGAAAGGCTATATCAGTAGACGGCTATAACAACAAGTCATGACAGTGTTTTAAGTTCGTCACAGAGTCCAGTAGTCACGATGCCGTTCAATAAGATGTTTTGACGCAATGGAGGATGGAGGACGGTAGCTATTGTAACGGGACAAGAAAAACATAAAAAATGAGAATGAGCGATGGATTAAGTAAGAGCAGGGGTTCATATAATTGAGGAGAGAAGATGGAAAAACCCTCTGCAACAGTAATAGAAAGGCCAACGAGCAATGGATTTGTCAGTCAGCACTAAATATGAACTCTGAGTTTGTTTAATACATTCATTATGACTCAAATATGTCTCATTATGATTAAAGACACTATTAAAGCGATGGGTAATAACAGACCACGGTGAGAGTTTCTGTCACCTTGTCCGTCAGAATGACAGAAAACAAAAGAGTCTGACAGACTCACCTTTTTGATCGCTTTCCCGACAGGCTTCGCATCATCTTCATCACTGTCATCATCACTGCAAAGAAACAGGAAGAGGACTCAACATGACGGTATCAGTTTTATCTGCACAAACACACACAAACAAAAAGATTCCTCTTCTATTATAGGTATGTTATTTTTCAAGCATGCACAATGACAGTGAAAATTCAACATAAAAGAAATGCATACTCATCATCCTCATCCTCGTCACTGTCTTCTTCGTCGTCATCGTCGTCGTCATCAGAGTCCATCTTTAGTTTTTTCTGCAAAGAACGTGAATCAGTTTATCAGAAACATCATTTCAGTTTTATAGAGAAATATTATATATATTAGCGTCTCTCATTGGACGTGCAGCAAATAAATAACCACTATGTCCTGCTCTCAGGATTAAACTGGGGCTTATTACAATAATTTAGTCGGAGCATTTCTTTCTTCGTGATTATTTTCTTGGGGAGTTAAAAACTGATCTGTAACTAAATAATGCAAAGAACAAACTGTGACGACTACCAGTGGAGGCTTCTTCCCTGACAGCAGGCTTGCAGGTCGTTTCACCGGCGACGTATTGTTCTCCTCTTCCTCATCCTCTGAATCCTTCACACCTGCAAAGAAATGCTGGTTAACGCTGGTTAATGGCACAACATAGCAGTGAATCCTGTTTACTCAAAAATGACTGTGTCAATTTAGAATTTAAATCACATTTAAACAGAGTCACTTTTGGTAATAGATGCTGTGTGAACATGTGAACAAGTATTAAGGTATTTTATGTCTTACGGGGTTAAAAATTAGGTTTCATTCCCTTCATTGTGAAAGAAGGACGAGGACACAGTCAGTAGTTAGGTGGTAAACTGTTAATCCAGAGTCTGGGCTTTAATACTCACTAACAAAATGTTGCCCGCTGATGTGAACTGGTCCAGAACCAGACTGGAGACGGAACGTAATAGGGGGAGTAATCTCAAATCCCCCTAAACTAATCTGCACCAAAAAAAAAAAAAGAATACAATTACAATGACAATATTTCTTTTTAATTATATAATTTTGCCGCTGCTGTGAGAGCTAGTGTTGACTCACCGAGGGAAGGACCGAAGGTTTCAGGGCGACGAGCGGCACTTTGGTCTTCTTCCCATCAAAAGTGAGGCCCTCGACTTCCACCATGTGGAACTTATCCTCAGCCTCCGCTCCCAGACACACCTGGAACAGCAGCGCAATTGACGACACCTCCACGTCTCGGCACCATCGACTTTAGGCTGCTTTTGATACCCATCTATTTTTTTTTTTTTTTTTTATTTAGGCGCAGAGGAATTCCCAGAAGCGAGTAAAGTTCAGGCTTCAAGAGATCAACCTAATGTTTCGCCATTTCTAAAATTTATTTTCTAGGAAGGTAACTGGCTCCAGTTACAGCTGAAATGTCTGAAATACAATTTAATGATTCATTGATGTCATTACTAGTTAACTGGACAGTATACCATCATCTGCTTCAGACATTTTACCAGATAAGGTATCAAAGATTTTCTCGATACACATTTAAGTGTAATCCATATCAGAACAAAACTGCAATTTTAAGGGTGTAGTACCAAAAATATGTTACATAGCTCGTTTGACCAAGAGTTTATTCATTTTTCGTCTTTATTGCTTTATTTAATTTGAGTGTAATATATACATATTGGCAGAAATTCATATCTTTAGCAATAAGTATTGTTAGGTTATGTCCCATCACATGCTTTGTATATATTATTATAAGTTATTATTGAACTAAAGCTTGATTTTAAGTCAAATCCCATGGCAATACATGCACTTGCCAGTTTATTAGGTACACTAGTGAAAATGAAAGCATTCTGCAAAACAGCCCAGCACTACGTTAAATCAGCATTTGTTCAAAATAACAGAAAACAGTTTTAATTTTGGAGGTTTTTCTACTATATTGACAACCCTTTTCTTAGACTAACTAACATTTCCTTGTTTCATTTAAACTGTTTTAACAGCACCACAAACTTCAGCCTCCAAAATGATCATCCAGTTGAACGGCCACCTTTCTGACGCTGTTTCAAGATCTAGTGCATTAATGCATTTGTTTTCAGGAGTGTACCTACTGCTTGGTCAAGTGAGCGTGTGTGTGTGTGCAATATATGCAAAATATTTTAAACATGTTCCCTACACTGTGCAACCCACGTAGTGTGTATACTGGTTTTATATGTTGTACAAATTTAAAAAGACATCTGCTTAGCCTCTGTGCATTTTTGACTGCTAATGTCACAACAAAAGCCCTAATTAATTTATAAAGAAATAAGATGCCATGAACAACAATTTAACATCAATAGGCTAACATTGTTTTGTTTTGTTTTGTTTTTTTGTTTTTTTTGTTTTGTTTTAAGGGGGAATTAAGACGAAAATGTCAGATGTTGAGCAACAACAACAATAACCTAAATGAGCAGCATGTTATGGGACATAAATGTTTAATTTAACGACCTAAATCAAGGTTTTAAAGATAAAATCAAAGTGCAACTTAACACATTTGTCTCTTTGCAGCATTATTAAACTGCAACCATTATCCTACACATAAAACAAATAATAGGCAGCGTCTTCCTTACTGCTTTGAGTGACAGCTGTTGCTCCGTATCATCGTCGTCTACGTCAACTTTGAACTCCCTTTTGTCCGATTTCAAGGTACAGCCTGGGGGGGAAACAATACATGCAACGTGTAAACAAACTCACGCCTGCATTTGCCGTCCGCAAACATACACATATGCATAAAGCTATTTTAAACAGAGGCGTATAGTATCTGCCTGTTTGCTACAGCCATGTATCTCCATGCTCGGCTAGCTAACAAAAGAAGCTGAATTGGCGCGAGTGAGGGGAAAGCAGGTTAGCCAGGCTGCTACGCTAGCTTCCTCCGTCTAAAGATGTTCGTTGGCTATTGGTGCATGATAACATGGCGGTAAACCTGATTGTGCGACCAAATAATCTCGGGTTGTGTCAGAGTAAGCGAGCTCACCAAACAAGTACATTTGTGGTCTGCTCAAATCTGAGATATCGTCCTCCATCTTTGTAGTGGGCGGTTGTACTTCCGTAAACTGCTGCGGCTGACACATGGCAGAGCCAATGGGGAGGTAGGACGTCACTGACGTGGGAAAACACGTTAGCCAATAGCGTTAAAGTATGGGCGGGGCATATTAAAATAGTTGTGTTCTGGTAGATGGGCACTAGATGGCGCCGTCGTAATGTAGATTGTTGACACTTTTCCGTAAACAAAAGCGTTAAAAATACAAAAATAATCATAAATTTAAAAAGGAAAATTATTAATTTTCAAAAAAATGCTACTATTAAATAATTATTAAAAGTAATTTATAAGACAAGATTAAAGTTCACACATTTTCTGAATATCTGCAGTTTTTTTTTTTTGTTGTTGTTTTTTGTTTTTTCCGTATAGTTGTTTGTGTCATCCTAATTCATACAGGCTTCCTAGAACAATTATTGCAGGTTTTATATTAAGATTGGGATATTCTCCCTCATGTCCATTTCCTAGTGAGCTGTTTGGACTAAATAAAAGAGTGATATTAAAAGTCCAGCCCGGGGGGCAGTTGCAGTCTTGAAGAGACCTCTGTGGTTGTTAAAAACTATTAAAAAGAAAATCATTGCAGGTTCACATGCTAAAATGAACAAATATGAAACTTGTCTAAACCGCGTAAGTGTGCGCAATGAAGTTACACAGGCACGTATTGTCGATTTAATTCATGACCACATGCTCTCTTTTAAGTTGAGGGCAGGGTGTAATATAAATCCGAATATTAATTGTGCATGTGGTTAAAAGACATTTCATTCAAATTCCTTTACTGGACTTCACTTTGAGGTCCGTTCATTCTGCAGCTCTGTGGCCGGGGTGAGCTGTTTTGCTCAAAGGCATCACAGCGACACAGGTTTTTAAACACATACGCACTTTCAGTGCCGCTTCAGAGGTGACATAATTAACTCTCACGTGGCTCTTCTTTCTCAACTTTCCTGGCATCTATTAGTCAAACAAATAACTAGAACATATGCTTGAAATATTCCAGCTAAGTTACCTAATTGTGAAATGTCTCTCTCACATCTGTAAGTGTGTTACAATGAGCAGGTGGTAGGCCTGTATTGAGCAACTAAGCCCCATCGCTGGTATTAGCTGGCCCTCTTCATGCATGCCTGGCAGCTTGAGAAAGCCTTAATGTGTCATATACTGCCAGGACACGTCTGCAGGTCTGTTCTCATAGCTGGTATAAACGTGGTACGTGTGAAACTCACTCAGCACTTACAGCGGAAGGAAACTAAACCTTCTCTCGTCATCTTC
The DNA here is from genome assembly GCA_030220025.1 of Chelon auratus. NCBI lineage: Eukaryota > Metazoa > Chordata > Actinopteri > Mugiliformes > Mugilidae > Chelon > Chelon auratus. The sequence goes on from JASGAT010372978.1 coordinate 27,354, forward strand.
TGGCGCCAGGTTAAAAAGTAAGTATGCGTGTTTAAATTCTTCATCAAAGAAGCACCAGAATATTTTCAGCACATCGCCCCTGAATGTATCTCAACGTTCACGCTCGTAAGACGATTTGTGAATTTGCATGCTTGCTCTTGTCCCTGCATGCACCCTTGGATGCAAACATGCCCGCGTGCAGCTGTTTGTTCATGTATATGCGAGCATGTGCATATACTGTACGTGCAACCGAAAGATGCCGCAATGGAGTTACGAGAGCACGTCGAGAGGGGTCAAAAGGTTGAGCCGAGCGGAGGAGTCACGGTGTCAGGCAGCTGAAAGAGCTCCTCATTCTTCGCCTGACTCAGCTGGAAGTGACTCGATGCTGCTGGATTTTCGACGGTTGTTTGGTGATCAGTTGACGAAAACCGCGCATCCAGTGCACAAAAGGAGGCGTCACTATTGTTCACGTCCACTTCTCTGTCACAGAGTCGTGTAGATTTAATGCAAAGAATAAATGTGCAATGTACTGATAGAC
>JASGAT010372983.1:0-12301 GCA_030220025.1 Chelon auratus
GGGCAGGACTCGATGCTGAGACGGACGACTCCGCGAGAGCAAAGCAGCTGCTACAAGAGTATGAACGCAAATCTCATCAGGACGTAATGATGACAATAACAGACATTCATGAGATGAGATGAGATGAGATGAAAATCTTGAGACGAGATAAATGACAAAATAGGTGCGATGGGATGAGGCAAGATAAATGAGAAAAAAAGAGGCGGGGTTGATGAGAAATGAGATGAGATGAGATGAGGTGAGGTGAAATAAAACGGTTAAGAGGAGATGAGATGAGATGAAAATGTTGAGACGAGAAGAGGCAAATGACAAAATATAAGATGCGATGGGATGAGACAAGATGAGAAAAGATGAGGCAGGGCGGAACAAGAAGACGCGAGACGAGACAAGATGAGATGAGATGAGTGAAATGAGAAAAAATGAGACAAGAAGAAACGAGAGGAGATGAGACAAAACGAGAAAAGACGAGATGAGAAGAGATAAAAGAGGTGAGACAGCATGCTAAAGTTAATGATGAGAACATTGTTCGTCCTACAGGTGTTTGGTCATTGTCTTTCTCCATCTTTGTCTCCAGTCCTGAATTGATAGAGTAATTATTAGAGGTATATTTGCGTCTGTGGAAATACAGCCATTGAAAGAGAATGTGAGGGACATTTGGTTCCGGGTTTGTCCTTAAAACAAACCTCAAAAACAAAACCTGTCCTCGTGTCCTTGTTTCCCTGTATCTCTACAACAAAGGTGGACACATATTAATGAATAATACACCTGAGTGAAATAAAGCAGAATGATCCTTTAAGACAGCACTTCTCTGCAGACTTTTAACCAAGTCAGGGAGTAAAACCGTGCAGTAAATTCTTCAGATTATATGATCGATTGCAGCTTCTTCCTGCAAGATGTGCAGCTGTTTTCAGGTCAGCATACAGTAAGTTACCATATTTATTTGTGTTTCTTAAAACAGAGCACACAGTACGTAGGAGTGTAACTGTTAACGGTAGCACTGACGGCTGTTGTTCAGATGAAAGTGAGATAAAGAGCAGCAGCTCAGTTGACGGAGCTGTCAGTCAGGATCAGACGCCGCTGCTACAAATAGCCTCGTGTTTCCTGCCGAGCGCAGACAGCAGCCTGTTAATTGGCCTGAGATGAGAAGGAGTAGATGACTCCTGCTGCTGATGGAGGTGATTTCCAACAGGCAGCGCTGCCTGGCTCAAAGGCCCGGAGGTGAGCGAGCCTTCAGCGTGGTGTCTCCGTCCTCACTGGATTCTGCGTGAGGCTCAGAAAACTGCTCGGTCAGAGAGAAACTGAGAACAGACGGGATACGTAAAAAAACGATTTCTTCAGGTTTCTTTGATCGAATTTGAGGACGAGGCTGTTTTGGATATCAGCGTTCAACGCGCCCTCAGCCTGCTGCAGTAAACTTGGGAGGTGAGTCCTGGAACGACCAGGGTTAAGAGCTCGGCCCTTATAGAGCTGATTCATCCTCGTCTTATTTCAGCTTTACTGCAGGAGCGTGTTCCTTATTCTGCTGATCACACAAAGTACTGATGTGCGTTTGGACCAGCGATGCATTCACTTACTGCTGTACTGTATATAATGTTTAGAAAAGGCCAAAGACTGACAAATAAAAAAGTATTTAAACACACTTTTAACATACAGAGAAAAGAGAATGAACTAAAAACAGTACAGGAGTGTTAATACTACAGTATGGTATAGTTGATAAGATACATGAGAGATGAGATATAATTATGATGTGTTGTAAGAACACACGTTTGCATTTGGTAATGTAATAAGTTTTGGGGGTCAGCTGTATTTATTTTTTTAAACCTGTTAAGACTTGGTTTTAGGGTAAATGTTGCACCAAGGATTGCGGTTGTGGAATGCATTATATCTGTGGAACATCCTCATAAGGATAGAAACAGGAATTTGTGGAGGTACGCCAGATTTACTGGGCCACAAATAAATCCAGAGAGGGATGCGGGGGACTCAGCCAAACACACACAGCGGTGTTCACGCTGCGGTGGTGGTTGTTCGGAGCTGGCAGGGAGGCAGGCAGCTGCAGGGAGGAGCGCTTTAATCCTCAGAACTGTAGGAAAACTCGTCAGCTCTCGCTGAGCTGGAGATCCGCAGGGAGCAGAGGGAAACCAGCAGCCAGAGGGTCACAGGTTCAATCCCCATTATCTCTATCAGTGCATGTAATGTGACACTTTATTTGCACTTTATAAACCTTCTCCATTTAGTTCTTAATCTTTTCAGATTTTACATTTAAATGCACAATTAAGTCCTATTAATTATCTCATGACCCCCTCAGATTCACCTGGCGACCTTCCGGGGGGGCCTGAACCACTTGTTAGGAACCACGGCACTAAGCTAGGGGACTCTTACTAGCTCCACGTCGAGATGCAAGCTTTATTTGTGCATAATGTGCAAGTGTTTTTGCACCAAATGTAGCGCACCAATATTTCATGCTTGTCTCACTAAGAAACACTTGTAGCGGGTTACCTAGGCAACTCCTATCTGTGCAAATTAGTAGGTACAAAAGATAAATAAGATACAGAATTAAAATAAAGCAAAACAGAGCCTTTCCAACAAAGTAGCTATGGTGAGGGAAGACTATAAGATGCAACAAATTATTGACAGTATTAAAAAAAGTTAAGTAGCATCAAAGTAAAATTAAGCTGCGGATAAATTCAAGAAAGTCAACTCTGAGGTGATTCAATTAGTTTTTTTCATACAATAATAGTGTTTGCCATAAAAGGGCTGGAGTCCCCATTTAAAGTCCTATTAAGCATCTTAAATGTGATTTTCTGAAGGTGTGTGTTCTTTATTATTGATGAAACACAAACTTATAACAAATATAAACAACAACAAAAAATAACATAATTTTTTAAGGTATCCTGATAAGCTATTACGTCATAGATTGTTTAGGAGAGAAAAGCCACGCTGTTCATCTGAGATCTAACCTATACCGACAACAACGCACCGTCAGCACTTCACACACACACTCTATAATATGAATCTGAGAGTGTGCGTCAGTGTGTCTTTGTCACACACTGTATGTGTGTTGGCAGCTGTGGCTCTTCTGCTCTCTCAGAAAACAAAGAGATCATCCGGGATGATCCGCTCTGACGCTGTCTTCTGAAGCCTTTTTTAGACCGAACACCCACCTCGTAGCAAACACGTACAAAAGACGCAGAGCGCTAGTGTCAATTTTTTGTTATTTCATTTCTTTTTCTTGTTTGTTTTTGTCACGCATCTTCAGTGTTTGCAAAGCTGCATCTGTCGCCATCTTTTTTCGCTGTTCCCATGATTTTGGCACTGTTTACTGTCTTCACAGTGATGGAAAGCAAATATTACTATTAGAAGTTGGTTCGTTGAGATGCACAACCAGCTGGTGGCGCTAATTCTCCTATCGAGAGCCAGAAAAACACTGAAGACAAACAAAACGAGGAGGGGAATTGACTAATCTGAAGATGTTTCACCCACTTCTAAAGTGGGTTTAAGCTAAATGACAGATTGAGGGTTTTTCAGTGATGTGTTGACAAGGCACCCTGGATGTAAATGAAATTCAGAGAGTTGTAGTGTTGTTATGTGACAACAGCTTTGGAGATGTGAAGAAGGTGGTACCAAGTTGAACTAATCTGTTCCTTGACGACCAATGGGAGTGTCTGATACAGTTTATTGACATATGGCGGTTGAACACAGACAGAGCATTGGTCATCATTGATGATATTTTCTTTTTTAAACAGAAGAAAATCTAGCCCCCCCCCCCAACTAAAGACGCTCCGCAGCATGATGCTGCTACCACCCTGCATTGTTTTTGTACCACACATACCAATATTTTTAATTTTCTGCTTGTTTCCCAGAGAGAGGGCAACCAGAGCCTGACTTTTTCTTTCCTCTAGAAACCAAATGTGAGCTTCAAAGAGATGCGTGATGAGAGAATCACAAGCTTTAGTCAGATTTTCTCTTTGTCTAATTTCTGCACATGTAAACATACGTTTTTCTGATAGCATATAAAATACAGAAAATCACCCCCGAGACATGATACTGCTACCCCCATGCTTCACCATGGATATGCTATTCTTTGCTATGTTTTGTTTCGTTTTGTTTTTGTTTTTTGCACCAAACAAACCTTTATCTTTTGGCTTGTTTCACTAACAATACCCTCCTTACTTAGCAGCTCTTTCTGTTCCAGATTTATTAAGTTTTCATTAAAGTTCTTTTGTTTCCTCCTCCTGCCTCCCTCCTTGTGTCTGCATTTGAGTCCCACCTCCTCACCACACGACAGTCGACTATTCATCCTTTCAATACCGCCCGTCAATATATTTTATAACAGATGTGGACTATAAACAGCTTGCTTCCCCAATGGCAGCCAAACAACTTCATGTATGACTACTTCTCTTCTCCATCACCCCGCCCAAACGATTTGATTGGTCTGGCAGATCTTTTCCGGAGCATAATCAGTTCAGAACAGAGAGACTGCAGAACAACTTTCCGCCGCAGAAAAAATGTAGATGGTGAAGTTGATCTGGCTTTCAGTCTACACGGATGCAAGCTGTAACAGCTTCTCTCTATGTTCATAACTTTGGACAGAGCTAAGCTAGCTGTCTCCCATCTTAATGCTAAGCTAAGGTAAGTTAATTCCCTGCTGGATATTGCTTACTAGTACACTCACTCTCTCTCAGTCATTAGACATATTTTCTGTGGCTGTGAAATTATCAGAAATGGAAACAGACTTATTTCCAGCTCAGCGCCAAAAGGGCCATTTCCTGCCTTCCTGCAGCTTCCAGAGCACATGAGTGTGATTTAGTACCAAACGCAATCAAACAGAACAACAAAAGACAGTAATTCTGCTCCTCTGGTTCAGTGCCACGCAGCCCTAAAGTACAAAACGAGTTTAGAAACCCAGCGAGAGCCTGTTACTAAGACACATCTGACTCACAACATGGAAATTCATCACAGCGTGGCAGCACCTGGAAATTGGGCTCATAGCAGGGGGTGCTTCGCTCCCCTCCAGTATTCAGTATGGAATGGGAGCTGATCATTAGGACATCAAATTGGATTGCAGAAGTAGAAAAGCTGGAAGGAATTCACAACTGTGGTTTTGACTTTGTACGAAAAGCTGCTGCTTGACAGACTGAATTACAGCCCAAAAGGGAGGAGGGGGGATAAAAGTCATGCAAACCAAGAGGCAACGCTTTAATGAAGGGGAAACTGTCAGACAAAAGATTCTGCACTCACAAAAGAGTCAAACTGAACAACACAGAAAGGTTCAGATGAAACCTAAACCTGAGAAACGAAGAACAAATTCCTGTAAAGACAATATATCCTGGTTTATTGGACGTGAACAGCTCAGGGGCCTGAGATTCAAATGTATCTTAAGTAACACACCTAAAAGAATAGCTTTTGCAGTCATGGGTCATCCATCACACTGATTTGACATTTTATTCTGTACCATCAGCGCTGAGATCTGAAGAAGAGTCTGGATGTAGCTTTATGTTAGACCGATTTGTTTAAGATTATTGACGTTTGGAGATAAATTAAGGTATATCCAATGAGCTACAATTAGATGTGTCCAGATTTTAGCCTTTTTGTCTTTGGAAAACTTATCCCATTAAACATAATTTAACTTCCCGATAGCAGTCTCTATAACAAGCATCTTTCTGAATAGAATATGGACAATTACTTTTAGCAAACCTAGAGATGTTGTTACACTTGGTACCCTAAAACTAAAAGAACATGCATCACGTGCTCGTGTGTGTGTGTGTGTGTGTGTGTGTGTGTGTGTGTGTGTGTGTGTGTGTGTGTGTGTGTGTTCCCAACTGACTGAGTAATAGCTCCAAAATTTTTGCCACAAATTGCAGCAATCAGGCACAACAGGGTTTTAAAGTGTCTTGAAATTGTCCATCAGCTGAGTCACACTGCTCTAGCTCCATCAGCAAGACAAACTACAATCACTGCCTTCCTTAACACCTGCATGCATGTCACAGTTTCAGAAAGTGTAAAATCATAAAGATCAGTTTCCTGTAATGTATTTTTTTTATCAGGACTGGTGTACGATTACTAATTGAAGACGATCTATGAAACCTTGATGTCAAAAGATTAAGGCCCAAAAACTGTGACGTCTCCTCGTTACTGATAGTTACGGCCCACTCCACATGTGGTCTAAGATCAGATCGCTGTGTCCTCAATGTGTCCTGGGTGTGTTCACACTTGTACTTGAAGCTGGACACTTGTGATCCATTTGTCCAGGACGGATGTTAATGCACGGCCTTCAAAGGCAGGACGTTAACTTGTAATGGATATTTTTATACCTTTAAGTAAAATGTCTTGACTAAAACGTCAGGTCCTGCATCATTGCTGAAGAACTGCAGAACACCTCCGCTGTTAAAGTCTGTAAACATATTTAGTTTTCTGCTCTGCTAGAAACTGTTTTATATTCCAGCTCAGGCAGTGGTGAAAGTCGATCCGAACTGTCGAATTAAAGCCATTATTTGGAATTCTAAATGAATGTGTACTCACAGTTTCACTGCAATAATCCACCGGTGTCTTGTGCGCCGCGGAGCTGCTCCAAGCTGCAGGCTGACAAGATAAATATGAGTCACCGAAGACTGAACGAATCATTGCAGTACAGCACCTGGAAATTAGAATCACAGAGAGACTCAGAGGGACAAGCAGAGACACTTCTACATGCTCATGATGATAAAGTAGGTTTGGGTTCTTTATATAAGCCCAAATTTAAGTTCATCTAAAATCCATGTGGTTAAGATACAGAAGAGTTTTTGTTTTTTAAGTGTGGGCTAGAACCAGATTATTGCCATTTTTATATGTATATTGAGGTAGAGAGCACATAAACAAGATAGAAACAATAAAAATGCATTTAAATGAACCAACTCGTAAACTGTGGTTGGTTTAGTCTACCGAATGCAAATGCATCTGAGCTACTGTGACCATGCAATTGCACTTGTGGATCAATAAAATCAATGAGGCAATCGGTCAGTTATATAAAAATGAAGTGATCAGACCTGGAGAAGAAATAGTTTGGACCTGGGACAGTGCGCACTTGAGCAGAAAATCGAATGAAAAGGTTCTGATCAGAGGAAGCTTTAAAATGCTTAAAATAATTCAATTTTTTTTTTTACATAAAATGTCAGAACTCCCTGTGTGGAAAGATGTAAAGAATCAAAAGAAGTTCAAACAGAAGAAGATGATTTAAGAAAAAAAAGAAACTATGTGAACAGCAGGAGAGCATTTTAATAAAGCAGCAACATTTCCTGATCAGACTGTCTCTGTTTGAAGTTTGTGTCAATATAGGCCAGTAAGTTTTGCTAAATCTGCCTTGATGCGAAAGACAAAAACACTTGTCAAGTTAAACGGATTCAGCAATTTTTTTTTTTTTTTTGGATTTGCTGATCAGCCAGGAGTTTGTTGAGTTTCCTTTCTTTTCCTCTGATTTGTAGGATGTGAAGGTTTTACTGAAAACATGAGGAATGTTTCTAGTCCAGATTGAGATGACTGAAAGTTCGAAGTTCACACAGAAGGTTCGTCTCATTTTTCTTCTTCATCGTCATCAGAGCGTTCAGATGTTTCCATGACAACATGACGATCTAGAATAGACAAGGTGTAAGGACCAGCTGATCAGGATTCAGGAGAGGCCAGCTCTGTACATTGGATTGTAGCTTTTCTAGCTTCCTTGCCTCCTAGCTAATAGTAGCTCTTCCTAGTTTTTTAGTCTCCCAGCTAGCTCTTCCTAGCCTCTAAGTTAATAGTAGCTCCTCCAAGCTCTCGAGCCTCCTAGCTAATAGTAGCTCTTCCTAGTTTTTTAGTCTCCCAGCTAACAGTAGCTCTTCCTAGCCCCCTAGCTAACAGTAGATATTCCTAGCTTCCTAGCCTCCCAGGTAACAGTAGCTCTTCCTAGCCTCTAAGTTAATAGTAGTTCCTTCAAGCTCTCGAGCCTCCTAGCTAATAGTACCTCTTCCTATTTTTTTAGCCTCCCAGCTAATAGTAGCTCTTCCTAGCCTCCCAGGTGACAGTAGTTTGTCTAACCTTCCAGTGAACAGTCGTTCTTCCTAGCCTCCAAGTTAATAGTAGCTCCTCCTAGCTCCCAAGCCTCCCAGCTAATAGTAGCTCTTGATAGTTTTTTAGCCTCCCAGATAATAGTAGCTCTTCCTAGCCTCCAAGCTAACAGTAGATGTTCCTAGTTCCTAGCCTCCCAGGTAACAGTAGCTCATCTTAGCCTCCCAGTGAACAGTAGCACTTCCTAGCCTCCCAGTTAATACTAGCTCCTCCTAACTCCTGAGCCTCAAAACTAGTAGTAGCTTTTCCTAGCTTCCAAACTAACAGTAGCTCCTCCTAGCGCCCTAGCCTCCCAGCTAATAGTAGAGTTCTTCCTAGCAACCCAGCTAATAGTAGCTCTTCCTGTTTCTTCTTTTGAATGATTAATACCGACCACTGTCACCTGTTGGTAGGAACAGTTATTACCTCTCAGGTGCACAACGTATGTATCAGCTGGTTGTTGGCTTTAGTCTTTGTGCAACTTTTCGGTTCAGACACAGGAGACTTGAGGAGACGTCATGGTCGGCCCTGGTTGGTGGGAGTTCTTTGATGTCAATAGGGTGTGTCCGTACCTTAAAGTTTTCTATTTCGGTCGGCCTTGAAGTTAGAATAGCGCATTTGTCTGTGCAGTGTGAGACTCAGCGGTCGCTCCATTTTATCAGGACCCACTGGTAGAAACTTCACCTCCTCCACCCAAAACACAGAAACAAGAAGCAGAGAAGCCGAGTTCCTCCTCATCAGTGTGATTTCTTTCCGAGCAGAAGTAAACACGGAGTCTCTTTTGAACAATAAGTGGCACAGCTTTGCATATTCATGAGGCCTGTTGGTGTCCAGTGTTGTTTTAACGCGAGGTGATCAGAGCAGCGGGGGTGTACGCCTCATTTAACTCCTCAGAGACTAATGGACGGAGGAAGCCAGAGAGTGCAGCGCTGCACACTCTGAAAGTTTAATCAGCCACGAAGCCCTGCGTGTTTCAGCCCACGCAACATCACCCAGACGGTAACAGGACATTTCCACAGAGACGCACAGCTCACAATGTCCCAAACATGTCCCCCAACATGAGTTACTGGGTTAAAAGGGAGGCAGGGGGGATGGATTTATTTATTTATTTATTTTTAAAAAAAAGATAAGATACAGAACAAATTATCTAGACCTCTGTTTGTGTTTGGAGGGGGTGGTTGTAAAACGAGAACAAAAACCTATAAATAACATGAGTCATAGCACAGACATGACAGCAATCTTCAAATAGTAACTACAAAGAGACACGAGTCAGCTGCAAAGAGATGAAATGACAGCCGAGGCATATAATGACCACAAAAAGACATCAAATTATATATATATATATATATAGTGAGGACTAGTTACTGCAAAGAAACAAGAGGCAGCTACAAAGAGACATAAAGCAAACAATACGAAAACAAAACAAACACAAACTGATGAACAAAGCAACAAAGAGACAAAATTATCATAAAAAGATTCACAACGGAGCAACAAAGAGAGCCTAAATGACAGCAGGACAGAAGATTATGACAAATACACAAAGCAAATAGAAACTGATGAAAACGTACAGCAAACAGTCAGACAGAAGCTAAAAAGAGACACAAACTGGCCTCAAATGTATACAAAACTGAGAGAGAAAACTAAATGAAGAAATCAGTGCAGGTGTTGCTTGAACAATCTCAACCAATTTCTGTGTCAGTCAACACATTTTTGTGACAGTTTACACATATTTTAGCCAAGCTAGCAGGATAGCATTATGACAAATAGCTATGAACACCTTCTTTTAGACATTTCCAGCACTCTGGAAATGTCCAAGACTTTGGTTTAAGACCAAATACGTGAAATGTTGCTGTCATTCTCAGCCGTACTCTAAACGTTAGCATTCCAACATGCTAAGCTACAATGGTAAGCGTTATGTTTGCAGGTGGTCATAATCACAGATACTATAGTTCATGAGCAGAACTTGAAATTACATACAGTCCATCTCCCTTTTGGCCTTTTCTATGAATAATAAAAAAATGGAACATACTTAAAGAACACCCCTCCACCTCACCTGGCCAACGCATCAATAAATAATCCAATAACGTAATGAATAATTTGAGACTAATACTGCACAGCTAAGGTTCTCCCAACCTGAGCCTTCCACATCTTTATTTCATACGCTGTTGTTGCTTTCAGCCAGAACGACTTTCATCTGGATGGAGGAGAATTAACAGAATCTCTACGAGGAACCATGGACGAGCCAGATTCAGTTGGAAGAAACTGATGTTGATTCATTGGTTCTTCTCAGTTGGAGTTCATCTTTTAAAGGAACAACCCGGTCAGTCAGCTGCTCTGTGTGGTTGGATGTGGTCACTAAGAGATAGTAGTGGTGACAAACGTCCAGATGTTCAAAACTTCAGCATTAATATAAAACCTGATCTGAAACTTATTAACATTAATTAACAATAATAAAAGTATGGAAGCATTTTGTTTGTTGGGGTCTTACATTGAAAAGACGTAATATGTCTTCCACCTGATCAATGACTGTGATCAGAGGTGAATTGTTACCATGGAGACCAAATAAAATGAGGATCAGATATACAGTATGTGTTTACAAGGAGGAGAAGGAGGAACAGAAAGCGGAGGAGAGGGAAAGAACAGGAGGAGGAAGGATGAGAAGAGGAAGCAGAAGAACAAAAGGAAGAAGAAGAAGAGGAGGAGGGACAGAAGTAGGAGGAGGTGGAGGAGATGAAGAGGAAGAAGGAGAAGAGGAACAAGAAGGAGGTGAGGTAAGAAGAGAAAGAGGAGGAGGAGGAGGAGAAGAAAAGGAAGAAGAAGAAGAAGGTGAACGGAAACAAAAAGAAGAGGAGGAGGAGGAGCAGGAGGAGGAGAAGAAGAGGAAGATGCGGAGAAGGAGGAGGAAGAGTAGAAGGAGGAGGAAAAGGTTTAGGAGAAGGAATAGAAGAATATGAAGGTGGGGAGGTGGAGGAGGAGGAGAAAAAGTAGAGGAAGAGGAGGAGGAGGGAGAGGTGTAGAAGGTGGAGAAGTAGAAGAAGAAGAAGGTGAAGGTGGAGGCGTAGAAGAGGAAGAAGGTGGAGGAGGTAGAGGAGGAGTAGAAGAAGAAAGAGCAGTAGGAGCAGAAGGAGAAGAATAATAGGAGAAGAATAAGACGACCAAGATGTCTCCATGTCTCCAATGTTGTAGTCCACATGGACTCCAGCTTGGTTCAACTTTTCAAACTCTTGTCTCAACAGCTGGTTGTTTTTCTACCTCCATGTTTCTATCCCTCCTGAAAACTCCTCACCTGATATTTACCTCACGTGGAGCAGACATGCTCAGAGAAAACAGATTTACTCCAACCAGAGAGAAACCAGCTGAAACCAGACCATCTACATCTGTCTGGACTCGTCTAGATTTTGACCAACCATCAGAAACATGCCTCCACATTTTTGTCAGACACAAGCATCCCAGTGACTCAGAAACAAGATTAAACCTGAACCAGCCGGCTCATCTGACCTCCATAAGAGAAAACAAATCAAAACTCAACAGAAAGCAGAAATACACTAAATAACAAAGTGGGAGGAGCTGCACGGTGACAGATTCATGCTGCATTCAGGTCGTGCGGGAGTTGTTAGGACTTGACAGCTGTAAGACACGAGTGATCAAGCGTCTGAATGTGACGATCAGACACAATGACCGAACTCCCATTGACTGTGTTTGATCTGAATCATAATTATTGTGTCTCCTCACAGCAGACACATTTCAGTTGATGTTTCACAAAAGAAAAATGCTGTAAATGGTCTAATTAGGAGGCAAAACCTTAGGAAGCAGTTGTTTTCTGCAGGCACATCAGGGCAAAAAAAAGATTTAATCTGGAACAATAGATGCTTCAGTCAAGTGGAAAGATGTAATTTGACTTGATAAAAATGGAAATTTTCAAAAACATTTCAAAACGGATTTCTAACCACAGGTTAATCTTAATAAGAGCGTCTTATTAAAGCTGCTTCACCCCTGTTTCCGCTGTAAGCAGTTAGTCAGTTAGTTTACAACCCAACTCTACCTCCAGCTCCTCCCTTCATCATGTTTAGTCCATGTTTAGTTCTACGTACGTCCACAGAACAGAACCACGCCGCCAAAAACTATTTCCAAAAAATTAATATTTCCTCGACTAAAAGTGGTCCTGACTGAGTGTAGATTTCCCATTCAACAGGATTTGATTAGAACATTTTAAACTCTATAACACAAGCAGAATGATGCCAGTTAACAG
>JASGAT010372983.1:12323-36702 GCA_030220025.1 Chelon auratus
AAAAAAAAAAAAAAAAAAAAGCACACACACACGCACAAAAAATGAGGTTAAAGGTCAAAGTGTCAATACAATGATGGATGGAGCACAGAAATACTCTGTGACCTGACAGTCATCAGGGACATTAATAGGGCAAAAAAAAAAATAAAAAAAATACATATTTGCTGGTTTCTCGACATTCTCTAAAAGTAATCTGGACATTTTTGGAGTTGAACGAACAAAAAGTTTGGATGAAGTGTTACAGTGAAAACATGGATCAATATATCTCCAGCCTTCCAACTGTGATCAGAGAAACTGTTTCCATGGAGACTGAATATAATGATCTCATCAGATATGTTCACATCAAAACATATCGGTGACTGCAGAATTGTATTGATGAAGTGTTTCTGCTGCTGTGGAGCATCACATCTACTGGAAAAAGAACAGAAGAAGAAGAAAAAGGAAGAAGAAGTAGGAGGAAGAAGAGAAGTAGCAGATGGAGGACTTTCCTACATCACAAGAGATGATTGATTTGAAAAGAGAATATATATATTTTAATAAAACAACTTGAAAACGGGTGATTTAAACTAAAACAACAAAGACCAGGAACATCCCGCAAGAACAAAAAGATATGGATAAAGGGGCGCTCCAGCAAAAATGTCAACCATGAACCCTCTTGAATAAATTGCAACAAATACTTCTCTACAGATTTCTCTGCAGTAAGTTTGGTTTGGTACTAGTACCTATATCCTAGGCCTAGGATCACTACTACTTTGGTCCTCCACTTCAACATTTGTGCTTCTAACATCAGGTTAGGATAAAATGTTCAACTCGCTGCTTAACATATCCCAACAACTGTTTTTTAATTTTTAAACCAAATCTTTTATCTTTTTATCGTATCTTTTAGTGTATTATAGTTTGTTAAATGCTTTTGATGTCTGTAATGTATTTTAAACCCTGTTTTACCTGTACGGTGAGCTTGGGTGTTCTGAAAGGCGCCTAGAAATAAAATGTATTATTATTATTATTACTATTAACTGACAGAAGCCATGGTAACCAGATAATCAGTGGTATTCACTAATTAATGCTAAGCTACGTTAGCTTCGTCTATCCAGTTTATCGTACAACTCAGGAAAGAGGCATCAAAATGTGGCGAAAAATCTTTTTTTCTGAAGTTGCAGATAAATTTACAGAATGTCCACAAATCAGCATTAACTTTAAACACATATCACGATCCAGAACATCAAGAATGCTGTTTGAACAACAGAGCTGTTCTTGTTGTTAAATCCTCTCTGAACTTTCTTATTGTTTTTTTTTTTATTTATTTATTTATTGCTGTGTGGTGTGACGGAGGTGTTTCCGCTCCACCTGCAGCTCTCAGGTCAGCCTGTAACGGTGTTAATTACCGCCCTCGCTCTGTCATTCTGTTTCATGTTGGCTCATTAACCTGCTTCAAACTGTCTGTTTACCGACACCTTCTGCCGCCGACTTCTTCCACTCTTGTTCTGTTCGCTTTGCTCTTCCCTCTGTTCGCTCTCTCCTTCAGCTCCTCTTTGTTCCCGGAGTTTGTTTGAGTTTCATCCACCCATCTGTCTGCCTCCTCTCTGTTCTCACTCTTTTTGATTGGACCGTCTCTTTTAGTTTAAAGCCTATAATCTGAGGTAAAAATATAGCTCTCCATGCTCCATCTTCCTCCCGTCGCCCTCTCTGAATTCTCTTTCACCGCTTTTTGACTCACTTTATACTCCCATCTTCTCCCACTAACTTCACAGCTTCTACCTTCTTCATCTCTGTGAGTATTCACTCAGTTCACTGGCTGGATGTTGGTGGAGAGAGTTCAAACCCTGAGTATATCTCAATAACTTCAGGATTAATTTGTATGATTTTGTGTCATAATAGAAATAACTACTATGTTTACTGCAGAGATATAAAAAAAAGTGTGGCTGATTCTTGTCTCACAAAACTGTAATCTTTTAGTATATGAAGCTAGGATGAGCTACTATTAGCTTTAAATTGTGTAGCTCCTCCTAGCTTCCTAGCATTCCAGCTTACAATACCTCCTCATAGCTTCCTAGCCTCCCAGCTAATAGTAGCTCCACATATCTTCCTAGCATCTAAGCCTACAATACCTCCTCATAGCTTCCTAGCCTCCCAGCTAATAGTAGCTATTCCAAACTCCCTAGCCTATCAGTTAATGGTAGCTCCTATCTTCCTAGCATCCCAGCCAATAGTAGCTCCTTCTATCTTCCTAGCATCCCAGCTAATAATACCTCCTCGTAGCTTCCTAGCCTTTTAGCTAATAGCAATTCTTCCTGTTTTCCTGTTTTCCAGCCAATAGTAGCTCCTTCTATCTTCCTAGCATCCCAGCTAATAATACCTCCTCGTAGCTTCCTAGCCTTTTAGCTAATAGCAATTCTTCCTGTTTTCTCTTTTGAATGATAACTACAGACTACTGCCTCCTGCTGGTATGAACAGTTATTACTTAGTCCGTTCGTTGCGTCTGGACCTTTAAAGAAGATAAGAAGATAGTTTACTGATTTAAGTTCTTAGTAAAAGCACGAAAAGGCTTTTATGAAGGTATATGAACAAGTTACATTAAAACGTAGGTACAAGTAGTTTCTGATATAAAATATCCTGATGTATATGTAAAACGATGAGTCCACGGAGCCTCAACATACATGTGCAGTTTCTTAATTTAGTAAAAAAAAAATAAAAGTGACTCTGAAGAGCTTGAATAAGAAACCTACACTCCTTCAGCTCCTGAGAGGGCAAAGCGACGGATCGTCTGTGGAGAGAGAAGACGAAACGAGGCCAATGTTTGAACGGCGAACAGAGGATTTGTAGCTTCGCTCAATGGTTTTCTTCAGGGTCCGATTAAAGACATGGTTAAAATAGATCCAGACGTTTTATTTTGGGAGCCGCCAGACAGAACTGGTTTATCTGGGCATCGAGAGGAAACAGTGAGGACAGACAGACAGCTGTGTGTGTGTTCAGGTTAGTTTTAATGTATACTGTTAATTAAGGGCCCTCACAGAGATTAGTGTTATGAAGACATGTGTGGGAGTGCACTCCAGGTTCAGTCATTATGAAAAACTGAAGAGCTGGCAGAATAAACAGCTGATGGTTGAAGCTCCCAAACAAAGTCTCAAACTCATGTTTCTATCTCTGTGAGGACCTTCAATTGACATAATGCACTGGCTGACCCTAACCCTAAAACCAAGTCTTAACAGGTGTCAAATCTGAGGTATAATTAAAGGTCAGACCTAAATGCAGGTTTAACATAACTCACAAAACAAAGTGCGTTGCTTTCAAGTTAAAGTAAAGGCGTCATGAATTTTCATCGACAGTGTGTGGGGAGGAGCAAGAAGCAAACTACAGATTAGGAAGGCGAGTCGACAAGACATAGGTAAGGATTGTGAGGGAGTAGCTGAACAAGCACAAAAGTCTGGAAAAACCACCAAGGGAAATAAAAGCAACAGAAAGACACAAGGACGAGAAGTAAACAAAGTAAACATAGACAAAGTAAACATATATGTACATAAACATGAAAACCAAAACTAACAAAAGAATTAAAGGATGATGAAAATTCAGGGTCATGACAACAGGATTTAACCCTAAAAAAAATGCCCCTAAATGTCAATATTCCAATAAATTTACTATCAGTTTAGAGTTAGCGTTATTTCGCACATATCTGAAGCTATTTGTTTTTTTGTTATTCTATGTTGCAGCTGTAATGAACATAGCAGCCTCTAGGGGGCGATAGAAGGACTTAAAGCTGCACATGTCGGATCTGTGTTAGTTTGCATTACAAAACACTGTGCAGTGACCTGTCCAGGGATAGGCCCCAGTGTTTACAGAAGATGAATCAATTAATGAACACTGTGCAGTGATTTTAGTCCTCTAAAAACCAACAGTAGCCAGATGTTGAAGTTAAACGTCTGATATTTGGTTTAAAGGTGTCAGTCAGACGGCAGTGTTTCAGCACAGAGCAGCAGACTTTCAGGGAACGACCTGCTGATTAACGACAGACTGAAAGCAGGAAACCAGGTGACACTGAACAAACGAGACGCGAACTTGACACCAGCCCCGACAGCGAGGAGGAGAGGGAAGAAAACGGGTGAGTGTGCACTTTGAAAAGGAAAACTGGGGAAATGAAAAAGTTGACACTTTGAATCTGAGAGGTTCACACTGAAACTACGGTTTCACTGAACCACCGTCGATCAGGAAACAATCAGAGAAAAGTACAGGGCCAAAAATGTCGACTTGGTCAGGGACAAGGGATCTGGACATACTGCTCTGCTAGCTAGGCTAACAGATGCTAAGTGGAGTCTTAAATGTTTTAAATAGCAGAGGGGCTCCCGCTTTATGTGACAAACTTTAAACTACAGCAGTGGCAATGTGCCACCTCCTGACATTTTTTTTACTTCTCTTTTCTCTTTTGTTCGGAATAAGCTCAGAAACTTTAAGACGCTGAAATGTTTCAGTCTTTCTTGCTTCTTTATTGTACACATATTTTAACATGATAGTTGTGCAGTTTTGGATGTGTGAATATTTAATGAAGTCACTCCGAGACTCTGCGTCCCCTCAGCTCTGTTTCCTGCATAATATTCCTACAATAAACACAGCATTATTATTGTTTTATAGAGGATCATTAATGTAATTGCTTTTCTGTTTGCGTGAGCCAGACTCTATTCCCTGCTGATTCTGCTGAGCTGCAGACAAACCACTTACTTTACTGCCAAACTACTTAATGTAGAAGAGTCTCCAAAAATAAGAGCGGAGAGGAAAGAAAAAAAAAAAAACGACAAAGAGCAATGCATTAATATTTAAATGTTTTTCCGTTTTAAATGTTCGGTTGTTTTATTAATTAATGTGTGAATGCAGCCGGTTTCCCCAGCAGCTGTTGTCATGGTTTCACTGTTCACATTAGAGGTGTCAGGCGGTCATTTTGCTGTAGCGACGTTGCTCCACTTTCACACCTCGGGTCACGTTGCGGAGGTGTGAATTTGCTTTTAGCAATGTACACACTTCCTAATCTATCATTGTGAAGACACTCGTTGATATGCGCCGATGCGTCTCTGGGCTCGTTAACCAAAACCGTAACTCTGACCTGAATCCTTAAACTTCAGACGATCCTTTCAGGGTCTGGGCCAGAGGGAGGACCTGTCAAAACGTCCCCAGAGATGGACTTACAAACACACACTCAGGGTCAAATTCATTGCTATACGAGCAGAGGTGGGTGCTAACTGCAGCACCTTTTGTTCTTATGGGGCACTCTAAGACTCTATTGGTGTCTGCTGATAACAGATCATAATAAGAACTGCCAATTTTTGTTTGCAGGAGGTGGGATTCAACACAGAGAAAAAAACTCTGCATCACTTAAAAAGTCCTACAACCAAGCCATTTTGTTGTAAACAAATTCAACTGTATGGCACCACATAAAGCCCCGGCCCAACAACTAGATTGGCCTGGCAGATGTTTGCAGGAGCATTATCAGTTCCCAACGTAGAGACTCCAGACCAGCCTTCAGGGGAAGATGGCCTCCCATTCTACATTTCCACTGATCTTCGAGCTGTTTATAAAGATGGATGAACTCTCTGTGACGTCACTCATATGTTTACTGAGGTTTTGAAGCTCAATGTGGCGTCTCCTGCCATTGCCATGTAACTCCACCTGGGTCCTAGCTAATTCAAAATCAATCAAAGAGGTGGAGTGTGAGTTGAGCTACAAACCCATGAAGACACACACCAGTCACTCAACTGGATAAATTATCCTAAAACATTCTCCAAATCTTCATTCATAGACCACAGAGGATGAACCCTGGGGACCCTGGGGTCACCATCAAAGACAATATGGGCTGATGAGCATGTTTGCTTGCAGATGTTATCATTGTGCTGCATGTCCAAGTTTAGCCTCACAGAGCCACTGGTCATGATGATGAAGGTGCAAGGTAAGCATTACAATCAAACCGGCTCACTTTAAAAAAGATCTGTTGTGGTGTTACGAGGATTGTTGTATAATTGTGCCTGGATCGTTTGAAGGGAGTCGTCATTAAAGCATCTCCAGTCAATATCTTTGTAATGACAGAGTGAAAACAGAGAGACGTGTTAAAGGCGTCGTGATGAGCTGAGGATCATCTGCTGAATCTGCACCTCTTCTTGTCTTTATTAGGTTTTATAGTGACGTTCAGCTCCTTATTCAGCTGCTTTCAGATTTAGTTTCGCTCTCTCTGCTCTCAACGTGTCATTTTCAGCTAATCTAATATGCTGCTGTAAGTTTCAGACAGAGAGGATGAACGTCCTGGAGCCAGATAGTTTCTTCAGGTGTTCATAGAGACTAAAACAGAGAAAATGCTGGATGCATTCAAACTAAATCAGTTTCCTACCAACATACTTGAGGTGACTCCTACTGGTTTGGGTGGATGTGAGGGGTCAGCGGTCTGACCGTGTGTTTCCTGATGTAGCAGCATTGAGCTCCATCCTCTGAGAGCTGTGCTAACGTTGAGGTTAATAGACCTTTACATGAAATAAAATGCTCTGAATGTTAATCTGCTCTTCACCCACTGAGCTCAGGCTGGGTCCGCATCAACAACTAAACATCTTCACATGAGGATGAACCTTTTTAGATTAAATAACCTCATGACCTTTCTCCCTTCTCCCTCCCACAACTAAGAATCCAGAATTTCAGATGCTGTGCTTGGAAGACTCAAATCTTTCTGCACACGTGTTAAAAATGTCAAAATGAATCTTGCTGACTTTGATAAGCTAATCTGACCTTTTCTCCCACCAGAAGGTCAAACCATCAGCTTAACCCCTGAAATATCTCTACAATCACTGCATGGGTGTAGACAAACGTTAAACCAACGTTGGGCAATCTGCACAAAGAGACACAAAACAACCACACGGACATGCAAATCAACCACACGGACATGCAAATCAACCATGAAGAGATATAAATCAACCACAAAATGGCTTAAAACAACTGTACTGAAAGGAAAAGCAATAACACATATGCAAAACAACCACACACAGACAAAATACAGCCATCAAGAGATGTAAAAAAATCTCACAGCTTTGAAGTAACCATAAAAAGACACACAACTACGGCACAGAGATGCAAAGAAACTACCAAAATATGTCAGTTTTCTTGTCTCAGGATTTAATTTCAGGATTGACAGTATTGGGGAGGTAAGCCAATAGCACATACACACACAATGGTTTTCATGCTTGTGGATATCTACCAGAGTGCCAGTAAAATGGTGTGTATGAGGGGGGTTGGTTATTAATCTAGGACTGCATGTGTTGGTGTGATGTGTGTGTGATGTACCGTGTAAGCATGTTTCTCCTTTAACGCTCTGCTGATCCCAGGCATGTGCAGAAATACATGGAAGGTTTTAGGACGATCTCACAAAGAAACACACTCTCTCTCTTAAAGAGGTTGATTACATGTTTTCAGACTCGATTTAAGCTCCATGAATATGTACAAATGCTCATACTCGATGCTCTGGTTTCCAAATCGCCATTACAGCCTTCCCCCACCACCACCCGTGCTGCATGGTTACCAGTTTCATACTTTCATTTCACCGTTCCAACATACAGTAAAAGTTCAGGAAGTGGCCGCGAGCAACGCCACCTAGAGCAGGAAGGAGGTTCAAGGGCGCTGAGATGTAGCTGCATCCATCCAGCAAGTCGCTGACCTTCCAGCTTATCTGGACTGCTGCTGCTTTCCAGCTGTCTTATTTTACTCCTGCTGATATCAGTGTTACCTCGATGGGATGTCTGTGCACCAATGGCAATAACAGAAAGGTCCAAAACATTCACGCTAATTTGGTCATATTTAAAAAGCATGTTTAACATTAATAATATAAAAAAAAATTATCAGACCTAATCCTGTCTGGAAGTAAGACCAACTTCCCCAAAATTTATCTGGAGTCTCTCCAATGGGAACTGATTATGCTCCAGTAGAATCTTACGGTGCAATAAAACCATCTGAGTGTCGTAGAGTTGAACTTGTTTACAAAAAAATGTCTCTGGTTGGAGGACTATCCTGGATTCAGTTGAGGGCAAATAAATAGAGAAGCTAGAATTAAACCAAAGAATATTAGACCAAAGCCATGATAGGTGACCTGACAGAAAATAACCTTGGGCCAAATCAAGATGGAAATGTATTGGACCAAGCTGTCGCTAAAACACACAAGATGTTGAATTTGCTTTTTATGTCGCTGTTATACTCTTCCTTCCATCACCACATTAAGCACCTCCCAAACCATTTTGATTGGACGGTAGAGCTTCACTGGGGCATTATGAATTCACAGGAACTCCAGACTTAAATTCCCCAACTAAAATGCTGTGGACGAGGGCACGTCGTGCTGACCTCAAGGCTACAAAGGCTGCATTTGCTTGGGGAATGTATGCTAATACTTGCTAGCCCGCTACCTCTACCTGTGTTCCCTCATGACTGGATCTCTACAGACTTCTTCAGAGGAAAAAGTACTTGACATGTCATTATGGGAAGTGTTTCAAACGATAAAGATAAAAACTCACATCTTCACCCGATTGGATTGTCCTTCAACAAGTCAGAACAATGGATGTGATGAATGCTTATTGACAAATGTTATAATTAATCGTAGTTTAGAGGAACAGACAAACATCTCCAACAGCAGCCATTTTTGTTGCAAGCAAATTCAACTCCATGGCGCTCAGATGACACGTATGACTACATTGCTGTTAGTTTTTGTCCATCATGTCTCAACGGAGAACAACTTTCCACCACAAAACATTTGTTGGTCGGGCTTCCAGGGGACTGTTTGTTGTTGTTAAACAGACATTTTTTTTTTCTTGTCTGATTTCCATATTTTAGTAGCTCAAGAGGCGGTTTCTTGTTCATGTTATTAACAATACAACTCACCAGAGTAATAACCATAAAAACAAATAAAAAATGCGTGCCAATAAAATCCCAGAACATGTGGAGCTATTAATGAGAGCGCCAGAAGACATCATTATGGATAGATGCAGCTTTTAAACACCCGAAAAAAAGCAGCAGAAAACTTTGGTAGATCAGTTCTGTCAGATATGATAACTGCTGAGACATCAGATTATGATAATATTCTCTTTTTAATACATTGAAGTGGACTAATTTGTTTTTTTTAAATGTTGTACTGATGTTTCAAGACATTAATCTGTGAATAGGAAAAAAAAAATACAGCATGACCATTTAAAACAGTCATCAGTGGCTTTAAGCTTCTTTAATCACATCTTTACTACATTAAAGAGTCATTTTATTACACTGATTAGTTTTCGGTTTTCATTATTTATTTTTTAATTGGTGTTTTTTTTCTTTTGAATGAGATCTTCCTCCAGAAGCCAGGAAGCTGCTCTTGTGTGTCAGCTGCCCAGCCTCAGGGCCTTGCAGCTGGGGGTACACTTCTGCACGGCCCTGGGTCTGTCCTGGAGCTCCACAAAATGAAGCCAGCCTGTGAGTATTCATCAGCAGCAACTAATATTTGTCTGTTCATCCGCCTAGAAGTAAATGCAATTAAAATGTTGAAATATCCAGCACAGTCATCAAGTCAAAATATTCCAACATTTAGTCAATGCGGCATCAGATTCTTCTGGGAAATAAACTTCTTCATACCACAGAGTGCTCCATCTGGATTTTATATCTCATTTGCATGTCATTCAGTTTGTTTTCCTTAATTGATCTACTGCAATTTTAGATAATACTGGATATATCTCCTTAAAAGCTCTTTTGTTATTTTTTCAGCAGCGCAATATTTTCTTCTTCCTGTTCAGTGTTCTGCGTTCTTATTACTTTTTTGCAAATAAACCAAACTAACCATCTAACTGAAGAACACTAATCATAACATCAGGTTCTACTTATACAACTGGTTCCATTCCAGAGCCGAAGGAAGAGAGAGGAAGAGATGTGTCGACCAGACAACCAGACAAACATCCAGACGTGAAGTCAAACTGATCTCAATGGTATAATGTTTTTAGAATTATATACATATATTTTATTTTTTTTATTTCCAGCTCTCATGGTCCCATGCAACCACTTCACGGAGCAGTTGGCATGGCAACTTCCCGATGTCACATCCTGTTTCTATAGTGTCAAATAACTAACTAAAATGAGACTTCTTAGAAAAATGGACACTTGAATATGCAGCAGTATTATATTAACTACCTAAAATGACTGAAACCACCCTTGAAAAAAGATAATTTGATGTTTACTTTCATGTTTTAGTTTGGCCCAAATCCCATCCACTAACATGGAGGGGGTGGAGCTTATGACCTATACTGTAGCCAGCCACCAGGGGGAGCTCTACCTGCTTTGGCTTCACATTTGAGGAGCAGTTCCGCTGTCCATCTTTATTTACAGGCAATGGTCTCAACCAGTGGGAGTTGCCTAAACGTTGACCTGAAGGAAACGCCGTCCGCCACTTTCGCTCCTACCACTAAATTCACCATAGTTGACAATAATTTAGTACATGTGAAAAAAGCAGCTGCACTCTGGGTAATGTAGGCACAAAGGAGGAAAAATGTGTGGACTTATGTCTTTAAGTACTTATTCAACACTTAAATAACTTACATATTTACACAATAAATTCATATTTGGATATCCAGTTTTTCACATTTTAGATTTTTTTACTCCTCTCTCTCTCTCTCTCTCTCTCTCTCTTTAAAATGTCCAGATTTTTCCATCTTTCTCTTAAACCCTGATCTTCTCACTCCCGCCATCGCTCTGTAACAACACAAACACAAACATACACGGAGCGCACTCAGTGGGGAGCACTGGTGATGAGATAGTCTCATTAATATCTGAGAGAAATGGCTAATGAGGGTTAATGAGACGCCCAGCAGGACCAGCAGGTGTGTTCAAAGTGTCTCCAGGTTTAATCACCTCTCAGAGGCAACTCCAGAGACGGCTGAACCCAGGACAAAACACAAAGCCACAAAACAACAGGAACACAGAACAGTGACTCACTAACAGTATTAAAAAACTACTGATTAACATATTTTCCTCAAATTTATTTATTTGTTTATTTTTAATGAGGTTTAATGAGATATGACTCTTCTATCAAAGCACTATTACTTTTTAATGAAGCAAGTAACAAGTCTTCTAGAGAGAGTTTTGCTTTATGGGTCTTTTGTAGCCTTAAAGTGGTAATTAGGAAGATTTTCATTTAAATGACTTTACACCAGATTTATCAAATCGAGTCGGTCACAGAGATAATTCTGATTGACTGACGAGCTTAGAGAACCAGGGCAGAGACGAGAAACAGTAAGCGATGAAAAGCAACGAAACAAAGACCAACTGATCAGCCTGAGTCAAGAGAGGCCAGCTCTGAGTGATGGTTTGTAGTTCTTCCTAGCCTTTCAGCTAATACTTCCCGTTTCCTCTTTTGAATGATGGATACGGACTACTGGCTTCTGTTGGTATGAAGGGTTATTTCCTCTCAGAAACCACTGTCAGGAGAAGTAAAAACGTTGACCATCTTGTGACAATTCAATGTTCTGCTGGGAATTTTTTGGACCTGGCATTCGTGTGGATGTTACTTAGACATGTAGCACCCACCTAGACCATACCAGGCACCCCCACCCCATAGCAATGACACTCCTTGACGGCAGCAGCCATCCCCAGCAGGATGCAGCCTGATACAGGAACAAAAACAAAGAACCTTAGGAACAACTCAAAAAACACAAGGTGCACAAGGTGTTGACCTGGCCTCCAAATTCACTAGATCCCAAACTGATCAAGTATCTTTGGGATGATCCACAGAGTCCCCTCCCCTTAACCCATAGGACCCAAAGGCCTCCCACTAACAGATACCCTCAGAAGGCCCATGTCCATTCTCTGATGAGTCACAACTGTTTTGGAGGCACAAGGAAGACCTACACAATATGAGAAAGGTGGTCATAATGTTATGCCTGATTGGCTGTTGGCTTTAGTCTTTGAGATGTGTTTAAGTGCAACTTTTCAGTCCAGACTTCACAGTTTGTGGTAGTTCTCTGATATGTCAGATTGGTGTGTCTGTATTAAGTTTCTGCTTCTATAAACATTACAATCAATGCATCTACAAATACAAACAATGGTTACAGTTTGAAATGTTTTGGGGGAGTAATGGATGAAGAAAGAGCAGCCACAGTGATCTGTTAGATGAGGAGCTGCATCCACATGCTCAGCCAGGTCACTAACTCCTTTCACTGTGTCCTCCTGCTCACAGACTTCTGCTGCAGAAAATCACCCATATTTGCTGCTAGGCTAAACCAGTGAGTCTTTAAACCCTATAAGTGTTTAGTTAGCCCATTTTAACCTGCCGTAGTTCCTGAAGGCTCCTGGCATGAGGTTTTGCTGTCACAGAGAAAAAGAAAATCATGACAACTGAAAGCGAGTTCATAGAGTCTCCGCCATCTTTGCTGCACAAATGAAGCCAAGCTGTCAAACGGCCAAAAAAACACAGCTGTCACAGGTAATGAGCTCAAATAGAGAGTTGTCAAAGAAAAATGACTCTGAGCTTCAAGTCGGACTGGTAAGAATGTGAATCTGTGACTAAAAGATAAGCTACACTGACACAGCTTTGGCATATTAACGCATTTTATGTTTCACGTCTCTTCTCTTTTGGATTAATGGGGTCTGACGCAAACTTTGCCACAATGTGAAACCGTTTCTCGTCTTCAGGAACGTCCATGTGTTCAACAGGATAAATATACTGTATATACCCAACTGGGACCAGTAACATGAATTAAATAACTTTAAATTAACAAGAGAAGCTATTAAAGGTAAACCCATATTAGTTATATTTAACACTTCTTTAAACCCTGATGTGTGAAATAATAGTGGCATGTTTTAAGATGATATTTTAATCTTTTAAATTATCTGTTTAATTAAAATAAAAATAAAAAATGCTATTATGCATCATGAAAATTACCATATAGCTATTCTTGTTTTACATATTTGATACACAACTTTTCAACAAGATTTTACCAAGTATTAAGTAATTATTGGTTGCTTCAGTAAAGTAAATATTCTGCTAATAGTAGCTTCTCCTAGCTTCTTAGCCTCCAAGCTAATAGCAGCTTCCCCTGACTTTTTAGCCTCTCAGCTAGCAGTACCTCTTTCTGGCTTCCTAGCCTCCAAGCTTCTCCTATCTCTCTGGCCTCCTTGCTAATAGTAGCTTCCTATCTTCCTAGCCTCCTAGCTAATAGTAGTCCCCCCTAGCTTCATACTTTTATGTATGACCTAAGTTGCTTCAATATAGTAAATATTCATACTGAAACATCAGTAACAAAATAAATGCTAATCTTATTGTAACCTTTTCCAAATATTTCTCTGCGAAACATCTAGAGAGTCCATGGAAGCAGACATTTTGGAAATGGCTGCCAAAAGCCTGCTAATGACTGCAGAACACGGATAAATAAGCCAGGAGGTAGATGACAAGTCTGAAATTGTATACAACGTGAAATTAGAGTTATGATTATGTAGCAGATCAGACCCAAGAGTGACCTGACTAATTGTCAAGGTTCAGAGTCAGGGGCTACTGAGATTAGTTACTCCGGCAACAGTAGAGCCAATTAGAAACCTCATTAGTGAGCTATATGATCCATGTGGATAATCAAGATAATCTGATGAGGACTGAATAAAGAGTGACAAGGTTTAGATTATAGAGAATCTTTTAAACTAAATGAGTCAAAGCCAACTCATTACCTATATCAGAGATCAGCTGACCAATGACCACTCATGTTAACATGTAGTTTGGTTCAGTGCTTCTTAAGGAGAACCTACTCCGTAGACTTAGTGGTTGATTTTATTTTGGGTCCTTAATATCAGCCTTAAAAACAACATGACTGCAGCTCTGTGTAAGGAATAAAGAAGCAGAAAACAGCAGTTTCTACTTTTCTGAGCTGGAAATCTGATAATGTTTTCTTTTCCTCACCATCCTAACATTGATCTCCCCCCTCCTCACACTCCTCTTCTCTCTGCAACATTTATTTCTTTGTTTATCCCTCTTCATTGTGTTGCTCCACTTTCTTCTCATTCATCTCTCTTCGTTCTCTGCCTCTCTTCTATTTTATTAACTACACATTCTCCATTCCCCATATGCTCTCGCTGTTCCTCGAGCTCCCATGATGCCCCTCTGCACTGTCACACCTGTCCAGAGGACGTTTCACATTCAACACTACTGTTTGCTGCTGTTTGCATGATGAACACACCCGGGTTCAGCTGACTCATCATATTAAAGAGTTTTTTCCCCACAGATGTGCATTACTCCTTCTGAGGTCCAGTTTAGCATGGTTAGCATGATAATACTTAATAATTAACACTAAACACATGAAGAACTGCAGTTTTTGGCATTAATCTGGAATTTTTCTTCTGACACTAACCCTTTCTTTTTTTGGGGAATGACATTTGCTTACAACAAACGAGAGAAGCTAGCTCTGTACAACAGTTTGTAGCTATTGCTAGCCTCCCAGCTAGTAATTGCACCTCTTAACCTCCCATAGTAGCCTTTCCCAACTTCCTAGCCTCCAAGCAAATAGTAGTTTATCCTAGCTTCAGAGATATTAGCTAATGGTAGCTCCTCCTAGCTTTCTGGCCTCCTGGCTAATAGTAGTTCATCCTAACTTCCAAGCCTCCGAGCTAACTGTAGCGCCACCTAGCTTCCTAGTTTCCTAACTAGCAGCTTTCCCTATGATGTCTTCTTTTGAATGATGAATCCAGACTACTGCCACCTGCAGGTATGAAGAGTTATTTCCTCTCAGGCGCAGAAGGTATGTACCAGCTGGTTGTTGGCTTTAGTCTTGCGTCCAAGTGCAACTTTTTGGTCCAGAGACAGGAGACATGAGTCACAGTCAGCCTTTATTGCCGGTGGTTCTTTGATTTGGTGTTTTTTGGGCCTTTAAGAAGACTTTTAGAAAAATTTTCAGGAAACTAAACTAAATTGTCGAAGGGTGTATTTCTTTTATTATTTTTCTTCAGTGTGCATTTGCCGAGAATAGATTAAGGATTTGATGAAACACATTCAGAGGATCATCTTTCTGTTAACGATTTAATCTGAATCCATGTGTAAACTCACCTCGTCACTGATCTCCTTTCGTCTCTTCTCCACTATAATTTTTCTCCTGCGTCCTGTCACATCGTATCCTCCTTTCCTCTGCTTCTTATCTACTTTCTGCTCCTTCCTCCTCCTCCTCCACCTCCTCCTTCTGCAGAAGTGACAGTGAAACAGCAGCTATATTAAGCAGCGTTCAGGAGCGCTGACTGTGGGTTATTGTTCACCGGGTAATAACAGCTGTCATCTGTGAGGACACAGCAGAGGAAAATGTTAAAAATCCTTACACGGCTGTCAACTTCGCTGTTAACCTACACAGGCGAGTAAGAAGAGAAAGGAAATGGAAAGCTAAAGAAGATTTACAGTATTAAGCAGTTAAAGAGATATTTAGAAACTGTCTATTTGGCGTGTAGTCATGCAGCCTGGCAGTGGACGTCCACTGATAAGTTCTTTGATAAGATGATTACTCCCCGTTTTTTGTACTAAACCTGATTATCAGAAATGTTCACACAAGCAGGAAGCCAGCTTTCATTTTTCAGATTAAGTGACTAAAAATAACCTTCTTCACGCAGCCAGATTACTGATAGAGAAACCTAATTACCAAAACCCTGACAGGTTTTTATTTGCATGACAAATTCAGGGGACGTGCAGGGGATGTGACAGCAGCAGCAGCAGGACTGTATGTGAATGCTTCGTTTTTGTGCCTCTGACCTGCAGTTTCAGCTGGATTTGATCATGCACATGAATTCTGAATGAGATTCCCAAATATGTCCAGCAGTCAGCTAATTTTGACCAGGAATTTTGATGAAGAAACACTGAAGAAATGACAAGAGAGAAGTGAAGCGGCTCCACATGCATACCCTTAAATTAATAAAATCCTGTAAAAACACCTGGTGTTCTATACGACGAAACTGTTTGTAAACTTGAGCTCAGTTTCTGACCCGTCTCCAAGAAGGTCTAAATTTAAGGCCCACCTTCCCAAAGTTCTCCAGAAATGTTTTGATGTCTGTCCTTTTTTAAACGCAGAGAGGCAGCAATGATGAAATGTATCTGCGGACATTTGGTGGCTCTTTTGTTCACTGAGCTCCTACCTTTCCTTCCTTTTTCTTTTCAGCATATTTCACTTCATGTCCTTGCCTTTTCTACACATTTTCCTCTTTTTATTTATTTATTTATTTTTTTGCAGACCTCGAGTGTCTTCTGTTTCCCTGAAGCAAGCTTTAATAAGAGAGTGATGATACAGACGTATTTTGTCTGAGGTCGAGTCGCTCACTTGGCCTCGTTATTGCTAACTCTTCACCAGTGGTCCCATCAACAGTGTCCCCCTTTCTTCCCACTAATGAAGAGTTACGACTGTTTTCTTGACTCTGGCGCTGCTTTGAGGTAAACTCTTATTTTCAAAGACTAAAAAGGAGCAGTGAGTGCTCTGCTACGGTCTTTTAGCTCCAAGTGGATCGGCTTAATTGCTACCAAATCCAGCTCCTCCATCCCGAGGGAGTTCCTCAACACACCCAAACAGAAGAACCCCTGCCTCGACACGACATCAACTTTACTGATGCTTTAAGTTTCCCCTCTGAGTAGCTTTAAATGTAAATGTAAAAGTATTTGCTCCATAGGGCAATTCCATGAATATGTAGCAGTTTTCATGTCATTGTTTGCATGCTGACAGAGTCTGTGAAGTTTCAGTCTGATCTGTGAAGATCCCAGATTATTCTGTTTTCTAATCTTACCCTGGAAAGGAAAAGTGCTCTTCATACTCATAATCCAGGAGTCCTCAGTGCAAATGAGGATAGGCAAGGGACAAGTCCTCTATCTTCTTAAGAAGGACTTATTTACAAATGACTGATACAATACAGGGAAAACTTAAAAAAATACCCTACAAAGAGGTCAGGAAGTTTTGTCTGAAATTACACAACATGACTACTTGGACTTTACCACTTAGAGATGTTCAAGGTAACTTGGCTTGGCATAAACCTGTCTCAAGTGACGAGGACTTGGCTTGGACCTTTACTGCACTGCAGACTTGGCTTTTCTCAGATTTCTTGACACTCGACTTGTCCTGAACAAAATTTCTCTCTACAATACTTCAGACTTTAATTAGAAGTGTCTTAATTGATTTTACGACTGATGTGTACCCTCTCCTGACTGTCTAAGGACTTGACAAATACATGTTTTGAATTACTTCAGATTTGCCTTAGGCCAAAGACTTCACTTGGGTCAGTCTTGAATGAACTGAGACTTGTTTCAGATGAGCTGTCACTTGATCCTGACTAGACTTGGACCTTTTCAGGACTCCAGACATGGCTTGTTCCAAATTACTTAAGATAACTTGAATCTCAACTTCTAATTGTCTGAAATGACTTGATGCGACTTGTCCTGAACACAAAGTGAGTTGTTTTTCTTTTTCTACAATGCCTCAAACTTGAATTCCAAGTATCTTGACTGGACTTGAACTTTTTCTCAATTAATACAAGCCTCAAATGAACCCAGATGACTTGAAACTTGACTTCTGTAGCGAAAGATTGAGACTTGTCCCAAATAAAATAGACTTGGACCAATCCTGACTTGTTTCAAATTACTTCAGACTTAACTAGCGGCTTTACCTTAGACCTTATCTCAAATTTGAGGTGTCTCTGACTGACCAGAAATGTCTCATGGACCTTTTTTTCCAACTTCCCTCAGCCCTCTCCTGGACTTGTCCTAAATATTTCAGTTGACTTGAATAACTTTAGACCATCGTAGATGCGTTTCAAATAATTATAGCCTATCAACTATTATTGAATTATGTGAGACTTGGACTTGTCCCTATACATGCAACACTAGCACAAAAACAAGACCTGAACTCTGAACTTTAATTATTCTTTTACAGAACTTATTCACGCTTCTAAATCAAATAATTTAACTGAACTCTTACTGAGGCCTTAGACGGACTCCAAGTGCTGCTTCTGGCTTTCATATTCTAATTTATTTTCTTCATAACTTGTCAATTGAATTCAGAGTAATAAGCAGGTTAAAACATTATTATTTCCAGGCTTCCTTCATCTTTGTGACATGATATACTGTATGTGGTGTCACTGAGAGGAGGAGGAAATTGCCAGTAAACTGGTTAGAGAGGAGAGGGAGCATCGTGAGTCTGTGGTCAAAACAGTAGCAGCTTTGATGAATGTTGCAGGTTGTCTCAATAGAATTCAATATTTTCAGAAGAAGGAACCGGTTAATTCTCACAGGTTTAAATAATTCTGCTTTTATAACACAACACAATTATAATCTGCTGGATTCCATTTAGAATATAAATATATAGAAATAGCAAGAGGAAATGGGGCATAAAATAGATCACTTTAAACTACAAAAAAATCACAAAATCCATTGGATGGAATTAAACGAAATTGGGTACTACCATTAATTGTACCCTAAAGACGAAACCTACGAACACTAATGATGTGAGTTCATTTGTACCTAGCCCCACCAGCAGGTCAAAGTATTTAAGGTAAAAGCTACAAAGAGCTGCTGTTAGCTAGGACGCTACAGGGACCTAATGTTAACTGGGAGGCTAGGAAGCGAGGAGGAGCTGTTGTTAGCTAGAAGGCTAGGAAGCTAGGAGGAGCTACAAACTGATGTACAGAGCTGGCCTCTCTTCGTCGGTCTACACTTTTTTCATTCTAGATCATTGTGTATGTGGATTTCAACGTTCAGATGAGACAAAAATGAAAAATGAGAAAACAGCACATGTTGTTTTGTTTACTTTCAACACTTCCTGTATCTCTTCTCATGCTCTGGGTCTCTACGCTGATTGAAAACCTACTGACTAAAGAAACATCATAAAGTTGGGATGGAAATGGTGGTTCAGCACTTTATTGACTCAGCCATCCACCCCGACCTCCTCCCTACAGTATATCATAGTGCTATAACTATGTGACGGCACCTTATACCATAAAAAGAAGCAAAAACTAAAACATCAACAGAAAAATTAAATAAGCATTTCCTACAGTCCTGTCCGACGCTGTGTTGCCACATCGATGCAGCAAAGACGGAG
Source organism: Chelon auratus (assembly GCA_030220025.1). Classification (NCBI taxonomy): domain Eukaryota; kingdom Metazoa; phylum Chordata; class Actinopteri; order Mugiliformes; family Mugilidae; genus Chelon; species Chelon auratus. The sequence goes on from JASGAT010372983.1 coordinate 31,382, forward strand.
CTGGGAAAAGAAACAAAAAAACGTTGGCGATCGGCACGTTAATGAGCCGAGAGAAAGCTGCTGAGGAATGAAAATTAAAACTGAGCCGCTGGAGACGTTATGTGGGCCACATGGACTATGTGCAGCCTAATCGAATTACACACAAAGAGGTGTGTAGGAGAGCAGAGCATTGTATTCTCCGGCTGAGTAGGGTTGGGGAGTTTTAGAGGTTTCTCGGATGACAAATATAGGTCCTCGATGCTCTGTTCTCTGCAGGACAAAAGCTATGGATCTATGATGCAACATGCACAATAAGTTCATTTGCATAGAATGGTAACAGGCTGTATGGGATCAATGATCCACCAATTGATTAGAGAAGTGTCAAAATGTAGACAGAGGGACGGATACTAGGGCCGAAGGAGGATGGATGGAAAACCACTTAGTTGTGCCGCAGATTGCTTTTGTCATCAGGATTAAACACCTCCAGTCCTCTCTCCTTATTTTTATTTCCTAGTCTTACTCTAAATCCATCTTTAATTCTTCTCTTCCTTTCTCTCCTACCAATACATTGCTAATTTAAATGTGAGCATTCATTGACAAAGATGCCAACATTTCCATGTTTACCGTGAACACAGATGTCATATGATAGACTGTCAATATATTCCATGACAAACAATTTACACAGGAGCTTGATTTATCATTGACTTAGTCTTTCCCCACAAAAAAAAAAAGTTTTTCCTGTGTGGTAGAAGAAGTGAGTCTGGAGCAGCTGCAGAGACGGATACCGGAATAAAGCCTGAATGAAAGCTGCAGATATACTGAATAAAGCCGAGGCGGCGTGCTGTGTTCCAGCAGCGAGGAGCAAATGAAAAGCTAAAAAGCAGCGTTCAGCCGCTCTGTTTGAAAACTTCCTCTGAGCTCACCTGAAATCTGAGTAGGAGGTGTTTACCATGACAGAGCTCAACACACTCAGAAGAGAGAGAACACAGGCAAACAGACAAAACATAAACAAAGCAATAAAAACGACTTCATCAGTTTGACAGCATGTAAGCCGTTAAGTGATGAACTTGCTTGTTATTCAAATTTATTTATTTTTTGACTTTTGGAGTTGTTGACAATTGCTACTCAATTCAATTAAATTTATTAATTTAGCATCAGCTATATCTTTTATCAGATGTATGTATGCTGCTCCCGTTTCTCTTTTTCTGTCTCTACTTGACTGGTAATAAGAACAATAATAATAATAATAATAATAATACATTTTATTTATAAGCGCCTTTCAAGAGCCACAAGGACACTGTACAAAAACAAAAAGACACAGAAAAAGTAGCTAGCTCCTCTTGGCTTCTTAGTCTGCAAGCTAGCTCCTCCTAGCTTCTTAACCTTCCTAAGCTAGGCGTGCTACTATTAGCTGTGCAGCTAGGAAGAGCTACCATTAGCGGGAAGCTAACTACTAGCTTCCCAGCTAACAGTAGTTCCACCTAGTTTCCTAGCTTCCCTCCTAATTGTAGCTCTTTCTAGCCTCCCAACTAATAGTAGCTCATCCTAGCCTTCCAGTTAACAGTAGCTCTTGCTAGCCTTCTAGCTAATGGCAGTTCCTCCTGTTTCCAATTTTTAATGATGACTACACACTACTGTCACCTGCAGGCATGAAGAGTAATTACATTTCAGGTGCAGAAGGTATGAACCAGCTGGTCGTTGGCTTTAGTCTTAGTGGTGAGTTCAAGTGCAACTTTTTGGTCCAGACACAGGAGACACACAACTAGACACAGTCAGCCTTTTTTGCCAGTAGTTCTTTGATCTACCATTTGTCTGCATATGAAACAAGTTGCTCATATCGTACAGAATTTGCCCTTTTCTATTTTTGTTACAGTCCCGGGCATCATGTGTTCATCTAAACTTTAGCACAATCATGCATCAACTTGTTGAACCACCGACAAGAAGAGTGGAAAGCAGGAAATCTAATTTCATTCTTGTAGAATAAAAAATATAGTGCAAGAACATAAAGCTACTTCCAGGTTTAAATATAAACACATGCATTTATTTTTGTTTTTGCTGTTCGACGGTGTGAAGCAACACCAGCTCCTTGGTATTACAGCCCAGGTAGCAAGCTATCTATCTATTATTCAGCCCTATGCTCACACAGACAGACAGAGAGTTAGAGTAGAGCTGCAGCAGAATCGCAGCCCTTCTTGGTTTCCCAATGGCAGGTTTCTATTTAAAGTCCCGGGTGTCGGACCTTCCCACCGGCACACGGATGCAGCATCGCGGCTGCAGCTTTTTGACAGAGGAATCTGGTGTGTTTTTATAGGGGAAACATTCACAAAGCACATAGTCCAAAAACCCCAGGGACTGATATTCTCAACGCACCTAAAAACATGTTTGAAAAAGATAATACAGAATACTGATTATTTTTTCCCTTTAGTGCAACGAGGGCATCAAACTCTGAAGGGAGCATCCTCTGAGGAACAAGAGTATCCACAAGAAAAGGAATTCTAGCCAGTAGCTGGTATTCATCTCTGAACACCGCTGTCTCTTGTTTGCAGCATGAACTGCAAGATGGACACAGATATTTAGTTTCCTGAGGTTTTGAAGCTCAGTGTGGCGTCTCTGTCCTAAGCTAATTACAACTTAATTGAACCTAACTTGAAGTTGACAACCATCTGCTCTGCCACCATTATCGCTCTTGCTACGTTCAAGCTAGCGGCCATTAAATGCAACTCCAGCTATATCAAACCTAATCTCTGCACTCGATTAATGTTGGAGCATCCTACCTTCATGTGTTTTGATCTTTTGGATGACCTTGGCTCTGTGTTGACCCTGCAAAAAGACATGAGACAAAACACAAGCAATGAAACGTCTTCACCGATTTGAACACAGAAAACCATACGCTTTCACCGGAAATGTTTCCAGGAGGATTGTAAAAGTGATGCACAGCTCAGACGCTTGCTTTGCTTGTTGTTGGAAAAGTCTGTGACTCAAATTGCTGAGCTGACGTGTAAGTTGTCCACTTAACAAACATCAAGTATTGACTATAAACAAAAATGGGCAAATCCTCCGTGACGTTTTTGAAGCTCAGTGTGGTGTCTCCGTCCGTCGCCATCTTGGCTAACTCCTAACTTGTGTTGAAACTATCTTATCTGAACTCTCAAATATTTCCACAGCAACATGATGATGTAGGATGAATAAAGTGTGGAGCAACTGGTCAACATGATGCAGGAGAGGCCAGCGGTTGGAGCCTCCTATATAACAGAGGAATTGTGGTTTTGAACACTCCCTATGTTGGGTTGGAGGTCCCAGACCGGTCTAACTAGCAAATAATCTGAAATTTGCAGCTGTTAAATTCTTATGTAATAACATTTGCTGCTTAGTTATTCTGTTTCTTCGTTGGTCCTCGTTTCAAAAGAGAACTGACAGAAGAGAAGAATTTGTTTTTATTCATTGTCAGTCTCTTTGTGACTCTCTTCACACACCTACAGGCTTTCAGCTCAGTCCGCTCTGAATGAATGTATGTATGGTTAGAGAGAGAGAGAGGGGTTATAGTAATCCTCTCTCTCTCTCTCTCCCTGCAGGTCACAGAAAGTGTTGAGCATGGAGAAAAATTTGGGATTTCACTACACCAACCGGAGCCAGAGCCAGAGCTGTAACCATGGCAACAGGCATCATAGATCACAGTGAGTGGCTGTACGTGGACAAACACACACACACACACATATAGATAGATACTGTAGATAGATAGACATAGATATAAATATATATACACAGTATACAGTTTAACTGCAGCAGGGTTGCATCAGAGTCTCTTCCTGATTTCTTCCTCGTCTCAGTGTTCAGTGCAGATGCAAAAGTAAATGTGTATAAAAGTTTTACAACTCTCCAGGATGATTTTTTATTTTTTTTTTATAAGAAATGTTCAATCAAAAATGAAATCAGAAAGCATAAAATTCTGACGGCGCTACCAGAGATAAGATTTTGAAAAGTTTAGCGTCTGCTGCTGCGTTTATTTTCACGAAACCTGAACTAAAACAGATCAGGGTTCAGTGTTTACGTCCATCGTGAGCTCGTCATCAGTCAGCTGGTCTTTTTTTTTTTTTGGTTCTGGCTGTGTCAAAACTTTTATTTAAAACCACACAGTTATGGCCCCGCCTGTTTTATGGACACACTGGGAGGTAACTTGTATGGACGTGGGGCAGTCAGGTGTCCCAGACCAGTACCGATCAAAGACCAGTGTGTTGGAGTCTGAGAATTCATCAATATGATCTTGTCTGTTCTTGTGAAACCTCCTCTGTCTCTTTTTCAAATATTGCCCCAATTAAAAGCACCATCCGGCCGTACAGTCAGCCCCATCCATTTTCTCAAGGATGCATCACATTATTCTCCGCCCTCGTCAAGTCCAAACTACTATGTGGAAAAGTCCAGAATTCTGCAATGCAAACATGGAGAAGGATCTTTTTCTATCCAGACAGCACATCATCACGTTTTTATACCCTCCATTAGCATACAGTACATCAGTGTGTGCATGTGTTTGAGTGCAGCCAGGTGTCCAAATGTCCCCCGTCAGCCAGCTGCCATACAGCAGCAAAAAAAAAACAAAAAAAAAACAATGACTGAACACTCACCAATAATTACAGAAAGAAGAAGCTGAGGAGGAAGAGGGTGTTCCTGCAGACAGCTGGAGACAGAGCACTCTGGATAACCAGGGACAATTCACAACTACAGCTAATTATACCCAGACTCTAACACACAGTTTCTTGGCTGGAAACCAGTCTTTTCAGCCGCTCCCTCCTGTTTAACTTTAAAACACAGAGATATTAACTTCAGAATAAAATTTTGTATAGTGAAATCTTTTTCTTTTGACTGGGATGAACTGTGTTATTGATGGTTTACATAATTGGGCGGGGGGGGTGAACACACCCAGGACACATTTGAATGAACTGATCTCAGACCACATTTTGGGTGGACTGGGACACATTTGACCTAATTTCTTTGATAATGTGAACACAAAATGAGTCCTCGGTCAGTGTCAGCAGTGACATTACTCTGAGGATGGAAGCTTCCAGGGTTCAGATGTAATCTGAGCTCTGTCTCCAAAATAAAGAACTTCTTAATGTGTGAGAGACTTAAAGGAACAGTATGTAAGATTGTGGCCAAAACTGGCCCAAACTGGTACTGCAATCACTTTCAAAATACTGTAGAACGGTGTATCCCCCCCTGACTCGAGGTTGCCGGCTACGCTGTAGGATCCAGCAATTACGTTTCACATTGCCATAATCGACGTGCTAATGTTGTTTTCCTCGGTGTTTCAGCATAATGACAGAGAAACGGGCTCATAATGCATCGCT
>JASGAT010373008.1:0-11949 GCA_030220025.1 Chelon auratus
GCTCTGTGCCAGAGAAAAGAAAGTGGAGGATGCGAGAGAGGAGAGAGAAGAAAGAAGGAGGACATGTGTTTGGTGCATCGTCCCCCAGCAGCCTAGGCCTATAATTCCAAATTATAATAATATAATAATAATATTCCAAAACGCTTGTTTTACACTTTAAAACCAGACAGCTGCCATTTCCAACACTGCAGTTTCTATGTGTTAAAGGGTCATTTCAAACACAAAAGTATGTTTTTTTTATACTGAATGGTCAGGTAAATCTAATTCAAGGGTAGCTCTAGGGTGTTTTGAGTTTTGTCCAATATATATATATATATAGTATAGTATAGTATAGTATATATATGTTTGGAGAAACTCATGTCTGAACCAATTTGTACATTTAAAGATTGACAAACCCTCCATGACATCACCCATAGGATTCTTGAGGAAGGGTTTTGAAGCTAGGTGTAGTGTCTCCAGCCATGGACATCCAATCAGGGCTTTAGAAATTCACTCCTGTACAGTGGTCAAATTAGTTTTAGAGATTAAAAAAATTTCACACCAGGCTTAGACATCCAATGTTAAAGCTGGACATTTAAACATGCGAGACCATGGGGACTGACTCTCTGCAGTTTTTGGCACATTTAATTTCATTCAACTGTCAGCCATCATCATCGTGGGTGAAGACAGAAAGATTTTCTTTGTGGTTCTCAGTGTGCTCAAAGAATGACATTTGAAAAAAATAGCATCACTATGGTTTCTGTGAACACTTTACATTGAAACTGATCTCTTCTACCTAGAAACTGAATCATGTGATGCCAGTAAAATTTTTTGGGTTAACTTCTCACACATTTCTGGTCAAGAGGCTGTTTAATATGTTGTTGTTTCAGTTCCCTTCCATCAAGAGTTTACATCTAATGAGACATACTGTCGTGGCCACTGTTGCAAGCTGACTATACTAGCTATAATGCCAGGTGTTGTAACTTTCATTTTTACTTACCTGTTGGCAGCATTTCCAGGATGTGTCCAGAAAAAAGAGAAACAGTGTAAGAATCTGAGCTTCAGGACTACCAGTTGGTCCAGTTTGCAGTTTTTCTATATTTATTATGTTACAGTGAATCCAGGCATCTCACCAGTCAGAGTTTAACAGCTGAACAGCAGCGGGTGTTACATAGTGGAGCTCTTGCGGGCCCTTCTGCTGTCTTATTGCCTGTGAAATGAAATGACTCTTGAACGGGTCTGAAGGGACTGAAGGGCAAATACAAAACATTCCTTGGGAAAATCCAATCTGTGAAAATGGAATGTGATGATTGAGGTATGAAAACACGCCGTGTATCATCATATTTCCTCAAGGCACCAGAAAACACCGTTTCAGATCTTAATGACACTGACAACACTGGGTCTTCAATTGCAGTATGTTTAGAAGGAAATGTAACTGTAACCAGATCATGTTTTCTATTAACATGATGAATTGATATGATCCATGTAATATCCACAGTATTACTAACATTACTCTGCATTACTAACATTAATGGTGAAAAGGTGATAACAAAAGGCTCCAATCCTAAAGAAGAAGGATCCGAGTTCCATCAGGCAAACCTGATGTTTGTGACAGGGTTTCTGACCGCTGAACAGAGGTAAAGCAGAGGGCAGATTCTGCTGGACTGAGGTGAAGTTAGTTCAGAGTCAGTACTGAGCCATGATTCAGCGAAACAAATGACAATGTCTAGACCAACAAGCCTGCTGAAACCTGCTGTTTCTGAGGCTCTGCGTCACAGTAACTGGAAAGTTGTTTTTAACCGTTTATCCACTCTGTCTATTTGATCAGTTAGGAAGGATTTAATACAGAGGGACCTGTGATGTTTCTGGCTACCCAGACATTGTGTAACAACTGTAATTTCTCCTCTCATTCGCCTTGGCATAAAAGACTCTTTCATGGAAATGCTCATAAAAGGGCAGCAAAGGCATATCAGATTGAAAAATGTAATAGTTTTCACTGAAGCCATTTTCGGGGAAGGGGAGTTGGCACGCGGCTCGGTAGGGGGGAGCGGGGTGAGGGGAAGGGAGCCAATGGATACATTTCTTGTCACTGAGTGTGCTGCAGGTTTTGTGTGTTTCTTTACTAGTGTTTATGGCGCATTTAAAAGCCTCCAAATGTGCCGCGGTTTGTGGCCTACAAGTCGGCCCCAAACCCTCTGGGCAAGCAGCCAGCACTGGTTTACAGCTAAAATAATCAGCACAGACACAGTAGAGTGAAAGTTATAGGGGTTTCTGCAGGAGAGAGTGACTTACTGACTTGTTTTGGCTTGTAAAATAACTACTTCTTCCCTTAGATATTTAATCTGGCTGATGAAGAGTATGTGGGCAGTGTAATGCAGTTTGGTTGTCTTTCCATGCAAATATTAGGACAACCTCTCAAATATATTTCAAGGATTATAAATCCCCATTTAGCTTCCAATTACTGTGGCAAATGAAGAAAATTGAGAGGGATCAAACTGTTTAATAGTGGGCCATGTGGTCCTTCAATTTACTGTTGGTGTACTTGGTGTACTTAACAAGCTTTAATGAGCCCTTTTAAATCAGCAGATAATGGATAGCAATTTGTGTTGTTCACATCTTGTTGCTGTCCTTCATGGTTCAAAATCCACTTCATTATGTCTTTACTCTGTACATTTTGAAGAGTTATAGATGAAAGACTAATACTGAGATCAGATATCAGCCTATAATTGCCTGATCTAAGAAACATTCTTGAGCAGCATGTCATGCTGGAAGAGATTATTTTTTCTCCCCTCACCATTCTCTCAGATAATTTAAAAATATTTACATGCTCCATGACACTTTCAGACCTGACATTCTGAATAATTTGCCTCTACTCCCTGCAGCCCAAAAGCTTGAGTTTAACGTACTTTATTGATTCCTTCACAAATCGATCAAAGGCAATATAGTCATACATTCTTGAGACATGGAGCCATCACAGCCTTTCTTTTTTTTTTCTTTTTTTTTTTTTTTACAATTTATAGCATGTGCAAATGTAATCGGCTGCTGTTACAGCAACAATTGAAGTGAAGATGGAATAATCATTGTTTACATGTATCCACCCACCACATCAGCTCAGGCCAGAGATGGCACATTGATCTTCAAAACCACTCTTCAGGAATTCTGTGAATGATGTCATAGAGGGTTTGTGCATCTTTATGTCCAGTCACTGGTTCAGACAAGAGTAACTGCTTTTAAGGTAACCTGTGGCTGATCCACTTTATGTACAGTCAGAGAAAACTGGGTTTATTCCAATTTGGTTATAAATCCAACATCTGTCCATCAGTTTGGATGTGAACAACCTCAAAATAAAGCTATGGGTCTGCACTTCAAATAACATACTCAGGAAATAACTTGAATAAACACCATGCAGAAAACCTTGCTTCAATAGTCTGTCACAGTAAATAGTGTAACCACGCACTTCCCACTGTAAACTTCATTTTTGGGAAATTTACAATAACGGACAAACCTCAAAGGACTCAGAAGTTCTGCCATGTTGGTGCAATATTACTCCTAACAAATGGTGATATCCACTTCACCATGACTCCCCCAAACTGGACAGTATGCACCAAGAGACCTCAGGGGCTGAATTTTAACTTAACACTTAACAGTTAAATAACGTGGAATTCTGTTAGCATAACATTGTTTACTGAGCACTAATGCAAATGATTCCATCTCCATCGTCATGTCTGAGAAATAGATTCTGTAAAAAAACAACTTCCTGCAAGGTCAAAAGTCTCTGGACTAAAATATACACTGTTTGGTTGTACTGTCACTTTAACTGTTGTTTTTTTACTTACTTGTGTTTTGTGTTCTCCTTAGCATTAAACTCTATATCATATGTGCTGGTGTGATGGTACTCAGCATGTCTGCTAAAACACAACATTGAAATAGAGCATCCTAATGATGTAAAAGGAAAATGTCACTGCTTATACATTCGGACTAAAAAATTGCTAATGCAGCTGTGTTTGCTTAGTGTATTTAAACTACTTTCCAGTTTGAATCTTTATTTGAAAGATCCAATATTGATTCATAAAATCAATATCAATATTAAATATATGCAATTTCCTGCATACTCTCATTAGAAATCTCACAGTGGTCTCACAAGACTCATTATGCATGACTAGTTTTGGAGATAAGCGTGACGGAGATCCCAAACATGACGAAAACTGCAACTCTGAGAGCACTGACAGGTGCCGATATGATTTAAAAAGTGACGACGGAGAAGAGCTGGACAAAAACAAGGCCATGGGCAAGATATCAAACTTGAGTTAAACTATTGTGGAAATACCAGAAATATCTGGTTTTCAAAACAAAATTCCGTGAGCACTGGTGGCTGTTTAATGCAGAGCACTGCCAGTCTGCAAACGAAGCATTTATTCATTCATCTTCTGTAACCGCTGGTCCTGCGAAGGGTCAGGGGCTGGAGCCTATCCCAGCTGTCATCGGGTGAGAGGCAGCGCACACCCTAGACAGGTCGCCAGTCTATCAGGGCTCAAACGCAAACATGTTAAATATAAATCAATTTTATACTTCAAAATAATGGGTTTCATAAGCATATTTGCATCACTTGATGAGGGTGTCCTTCAACTTTTGTCAAGCAGGTGACCTGAAACTGCTCTCATTTGGTTGCTTTATTGGTTTGCTTTTCCAGTACTGCAGGATTTTTTTTTGTTCCAGAAAATAATCTGTCTTACCTTTACAAAGGTAACACCACTGTTGTTGATGTTAAACACTCACTGAGCTGGACACTTACATTCAGTGTTGTGTCCCTGAATCACCCATAGTGTGGTTTTCGTGTTTGCCCCCATTTTCAGCTCCTCCAGATCAATTCCACAATAAGTACAATAGGGTTATACTGTTATGTCTCAATAGATTATTACTCATAATAAATAGTTTTGAATGGCTGTGAGCAAATTATTTTACACTCTGCTGGGTAGTATGAATCACATTTCATAAGCTCATCGTGTATTCATTCATTCATTCATCTTCTAGAACCACTTATCCTGTGAAGGGTCGCGGGGGGACTGGAGCCAATCCCAGCTGTCTCATTGTGTATTTTGCATGTAAAATTTTAGTTTGTGAAGTCTTATAATGAAGGAAGGACATCCAAACTTGGAGACAGACACCTTGATAATAACCTCAATCCTGTCTGCAACTGCAGACATTTTAACGCTCCTCCTTCCTCTGACATATGGACACACACACTTTGTACACGATGCTTCAAAGAGAGACGTGAAAAGTTAATTAGAAAAGAGACTTCAGAAAAGTTCTGCCCAGCTCATTCACCCTCCATTCACAATCCGTCCTGCAGGGAAAAGCTGACGACTTTTAAGTGAAACCTTCATTTACTGTCAACTTCAGCAAAACCTTTCTGTCAAAAAATAAGATGAAAGTCGTGTCGGGGTGTTTAACAAGCTCAAATTATTGCTCCCTTTAATGGGACGCTCTCTCAGATCCTTTCGAGTCTCGGGGGCAAGCAGAGAATAAATGCAGCCTTCGCATATGATCCTTAGGAAGACCACCAAACACTTGGCACGGCTCCTGGAATAAAAGGTAAAATTAAAAATGAAGAAATGCATTCATTCATTCATTCATTCGTCTTCTGTAACCGCTTGACCTGTGAAGGGTCGTAGGTGTGTGTGTGTGGGGGGGGGTTAGGGTTAGGGTTGGGGGGAGGGTCTGGAACCTATCCCAGCTGTCATCGGGCGAGAGGAGAGGAACACCCTGGACAGGTCTCCAGTCTATCGCAGGGTTAACACAGAGAGATGCTTTACAAAATCCAGTCTGAGCATGAAGGCAACAGTGGCCTTTTAACAAGAAGAAACCTTGAGCAGAACCCAGCTCATATGGAGAGAACCAATCAACTAGCAACCAGTGTTGCCAGATACAACTCATTGTTTCTAGCCTAAAAGCTCTTTAAAAACAGCCAACTGCCCAAAATGTTAGATTTTGTTTAGCAGTTCGACCACCAAGGTTGCTTACACAAAACGATGCAGTCGTAACATATTAATCACCCAGCAACCAACCGCAGTAGCCAACTACCACATGACATAATGTAGGCCACCGATCTCTCGTGCCACACTCTTTAGAAAGTGACACAAGCAGCGTAGACCCAAAAAGTTTTTGCTGGCCATGACAAATTCTGAGCTGAGCTACTCCAGACTGATATTCCAAATTGAACTAAAGGTTTCAGAGATAACCTGTCAGATTTAGCTAGATTTATGGTTCTATATCAGATCTACACACTGTAGCCTGCCCTCCCCAGAAATGTAACAACATGCTGCGGTGACGCTGAACACTGCAGACTAACTGGGATTGGTCTGACATGCATTTCCTGCTCCACGTCTCTCGGTGGCCTATGTCATATTGACATCATCAGGGTCTTTTTCACATATTGAACAGTTTGGAGGTTTTAAATATGAAAAGTTAAGAGCTTGTATTCTTTTTTGCAAACTAAATTTATCCCAAGTATCTTACTTTTCATAGTAAATACATAGTATCCAGAGAAAACGAGATACTGTGAACACAGTTGTCCTGGGCTCAGCAAATCCTCCTGTGTTTTAGTGTATGAAGAAAGGGGTTGTATGACATTAACTTCTGAAGTCGGGGCTAGTGATGAATGAGAGAATGTAAAGAGCAGCCTTGGAAAAGCCCACGAAATGCTGATGCAGGGCAGGAGTATGCAACTTCATGCAGGGTACAAAGAGCAGTACACGTGTCCTGAAACCAGGATCAGTGTTTCTCTGCCCGTTTTAGAGTAGATAAAAAAATATTAGAAAAGGAAAATAACTCACTGGCAACTTGTCAGTGTTGGTGATAATTCCACTGACAGGTCTCAAGTGCAAAATGTGGTGTGAGCTTCTCACAGGTCCTTTGAAGGTTTTTCCGGCAGAGACCTAATGAATTGTGATGCCAGCTGTCAGTGTGCTGCCGCCAGGGTGGAGACGTAGGGAATAGAAAGTCATTATTGGTGCATACTATGATTTCACTGTATTTTTTTGAGAGAAGGCCAGAGGGTTGTGAGGAAGGTGCGAGAGATCACGCTGGAACGGCTGACAACACAAAAACCCATTTTAAAATCCATGCAGTCACAGATCAGACAGATTAGAGGAGGCAAGGGACTGTGTACTGTAATTGTAAAACAATGTTTTTTGAGATGTTTTTTTCTCCATCCATCAAAACATGCTGCTTTCTTACTCAGTTTTTCTTTTCCTTCTTTTTCTTTGGACATGTGAAGGACAGAAAAGGTCAAATCCAATAATTGGATTAGGGATCAAGATATTTTGCAGGAGAATGTCATGGGTGGAATATGGCCACATTCATTTTCACAAACACAGAAAGAAAAATGTCAGACTTACTTAAAAGATGCAAAATCTTGTGAGAGATGATGCGATTTGGATGTAGCTCCAGGCCACACAGAGGCCTGTTCTTTCAGCCTAAGAAGCGGCCTAATCCTTCAACCTAAGCCTGATCATGTGAGAAGTAAAAAACGTCTGAATAAAATTAAAGATAAAGACCCTCTATTACAAATAAAAAAATACATTTATTTGTATGTTTATTTTCACCATAAGTCCATTACATTACTTACTGGAAAACGGTTATCGTGTGTTATGTTCTTATTAAAACAAACAATGTGTATAATTGTGTATTATACACAAACATTGTGTATATATTTATTTGAGTGCATATTCAATTATGCAGTTTGAGAACAGCATGCAGTTTTGGGTACTGCCCCCAGCAACTGTACTGTTTGTAGCTGCAAGATTGAAACCACTTGTTGAGTGTGTTGGAAGCTGCGCTGCAAGTCATTTATGTTTCATCAGCAGATTCTTCTTCCTCTTCCTCTATCTGTCTCTCTTGCAAGAAAGACAGAGAATGGCAGCAAGCCTGTGTTCACCGATGTAAAGATGGCAAATTGACGAGAATCTAATAATGGCTTTGGTGGAATTTTGTTTCCCATCATTCATCATCGGCAGCAATCTGAGTGGAAACAAGCTGGAGAAGAGCTGACCTCTCTGGGACTGTGGAGCGTCGACAGGCGTTTTGTTGGATTTCAATAATTATGTCGCGGCTAATCGCTGTCTATTATCCAGCCTGGGTTCAATCTCCAACTGCAACAAACACCTCCATCTCTCACTCACCTCTTCTAAGTGTGATACACAGCGAGGGAACTGGCACAAACACAGACATGATTATCTAATAGACTGCGGGGAGGATAATTGCATAAACTAATCGATAGCACCTCATTAGGAGAACTGTTTGGACTAAAAGGTCAATCCCACCACCCATCAGAGTCCTCTCACTGTATATATCAAGAGGAAGACATAACTATGCTTGAATGCGAAAACTGGTTTATCCAAGAACACGTCTGCTGTAACGCATCTACAGACGACAGCACATTAAACTGATAGTAAGTAATAGAGAGAACAGTGTTGAAAACACAGTAAAGCCGTTTCTAAATGGCCTTGTTCTAAGCACACACACATTCACACATCAATGCCAAGCACTGGGTGCAACTGGGCAACAGTATCTTGCTCAAGGACACGCCATGTAGCATGTTCCAGGGATCAAACCCCTAACCCTCATAATGAACATAATGGCTCTGTTTTGTTGCTGTTGGAAGTCCTTTCCATTTGTAATCAGCCTGCTCAAATCCTACATTCACTCTGAAGGAACCTGTGGAGAGTTCCACTGGAAACACAATGAGAGCCTGATTGAAAATAAGTGTTTTCAAGCAGTGCTTCAAAGACAAACTCCACTGATTTATTTCCTGAAACAACTTTCTTTTAATTTCGATTTGGTCCATCAAAATTATAGAAAAGTAAGGTTCTTATGTTATCTAGTCATCATGTATTTACAGTTATATTTGCCCAGCTTTAAAAATACTGGCGTCCACCATGCTGTTTTCTTTGGAATTATTTTGTAACAAAGAAATAATATAGCTATTCTAAACCTGAGTGGTCAAACTGCTGTAATTTTGCTCTTTTGAGAGACACAGATTTAGTGGTAAATGTCTATCCCTGAACGAAAAGATGTCATTGTGTTTCCGTCAACATGAGGCGGCAAAAGTGTCTCTCAACACGACCCTGAACCTCATGGCTGTTTACTCGCTGTAGGGGTGCGATCACACCGTGATTGTTTATTATCTTATGCAATAGCCGGCAGGGACAATGTTTTAGTCAATGTGAGCCAGCACTTAAAGTCTGATTTACTCCTATAAACACCCCAGAGCTCGGCTTGTTCAGACTGATGAGGACTATTCACTCTTCTGTGATGTACATGAAATATGGGAAGTAAAAGCGGTGCTATGAAATTCTCTTATGAGATGTTGGAGGCTCTTTCTGTGCATAAACGGTCTGAAAAATAGAAAGGTTTTCAGCAGAGGAAAGGCTGTGAGGCACAACAGCCACTTCATGATGTACAAAATCATTTAAGCAAATTAGGGATTTAATAGCTTATATAATGGGTTCATTATGTGTTATGGTGAGATCTTGCAGCATTAAGTTACAGTAATATGAAAAAGTTCTCGTTCATTATATGCAGTCAATTGTTCAAAACATAATGTTCACAGGGCATTAGTATTTTACAGTGTACTGTAGGGTGCTGGAGGAGCATTATGTGCAAAGTAATTACTGGATTACATGTCTGTTCTAGATTGCGGATAGTGCAGAGGGTGGACAAAATAAAAGAAACACCTTTACAGTATAGTGGACTCAAAGAGCTGTACCTCCACTAAGGTGATTGATTTTTATCTTCTTTTATAAGAGTGAGAGAAAGTTCTACACCAAAGTATTTAAATCAAATAATAATAATTCATTGTTGCATTTATTAATCGTGCATGTTGATAAATGGCCTTGTTTTTATATAGTGCTTTTCTACCTATTGATACTCAAACTTCTGAAGTTGGCCCGCAGTTTTGTTATTTGAAGAGGAACGAGAGCACATGGTTGTTCCACTTCTGCATTTGATTTATAGCATTCTAATTATAGGACCAAATTGTATAGTACTTTCCATTTATTGCTAAGAATTCACAAGGAGCAACATCCGGTGCTGCAAAATAAAGTCAAAAACTGCAGTTCTGTGAATGACCACTTGAGGCTGGTTCCAAAGGCAAGCCAATACCCATAGACTTCCAAGCTAGCACAAACAGTTTTGACCTCTATGGCTACACTTTAACAAATTGCTGTAAAATAACGGCCAAATTCTGACTGTTTAATGTTAAAACCGTATGTTACTGAGGTAAAAAAGCGTGTTATCTTCTAAACCAGCTACGATTATTTCACATTGACAACTTTAGTTTTTTGCTTGTTTAGCTAAATTGCTGCTGGAAGCTGAGCTAAGCTATTTGGCAGTTTGTGCATGGTTCATCCACTGCCTTGTGGCCCGGGAGGGAGAAGGATAAGGGAGCACCCCCCTGACAGAAAAAGCAACCTTTCGGTAGGCCAATCCCCCGCTTAGGGGTTCAAATTTTTGATTACAGAAACACTGAACGATAAGTCAACCACTTTAGAATTAGGAGGATGAAGCCTTGTGGTCAAACCTGACAGGAAGCCACAGCATGGAAGTCTCTTAATCCTAAATCTATCACATCACACAAGATCGGAACATGGAATGTGCGCTCAATGCATATCTCAGGAAAAGCACAGACCATCATGAATGAATCCATATACTCGGAATTGCCGAAGCTAGGTGGCGGCAGGTAGCAGGACAAACACGACTAGCATCAGGTGAATCTATCACGTACACTGGACACACGAGATCAGGCTGCTCACTCAGATGGGGTGGCAATCATGCTATCAAACGAAGCCCAGAAGACTCTCTTAGGAAGGGAACCAGTGAGTGCAAGGATCATTCTGGCCAAATTTAAGATCTCACATAACCGCATCAGTCTTAACATCATCCAGTGCTACGCCCCACCAGTGAGGCAGAAGAAGAGGCAAAGGAAGAGGCAAAGCAAAAGCTAGAGGAAACCATCAGGAAATGCAGTAAGAAGAATGTCACCATTTTGATGGGGGATATGAATGCTAAGGTTGGCAGTGATAACACCAGCTTTGAACAAGTGATGGGAAAGCATGGCCTTGGAGTGATGAATGAGAATGGAGAACTCTTTGCCAACCACTGTGCCAACGACAATCTCATCAATCTCATCATTGGTGGAACCCTCTTCCCTCACAAACCATGCCACCGGGTCACTTGGGTGTCTCCTGACATGAAGACAAAAAACCAGATAGATAATTTCTGCATCTCTAAGAGATTCAGATGCAGGAGAAGCCTACAAGATGTGTGAGTGAAGAGGAGGACTGATGCAGCCACGGATCACCATCTATATTGGTAGCTAACTTATAACTTAAGCAGTGGCGGTTCTAGACCAGTTTCACTGAGGGGGCCTGGCTGGGGCCAGGGGTTTTGTCAGAGGGGCACATTCAACCCGGGGCAAAAAAAAAAGACAGATTCAAAATCTTATTTGATTTATTTTTATTTTTTATTAAACTAGTTATTAACCATTGTAACCAATAGTTCCAATAGAATGATTCAAATCAAACGTAACATTTGAGACACAAGGATAAAAAAAATGCTAATAACATTTCATAGAATGACTGATTGGAGAAAATAATCAGCAGATGAATTGATAATGAAAATAACTCTTAGGTGCAGCCTTGGTTCAGTTTCTCAGTTAATTATAATCAGTTATGTGCAATTATCAATTCATAAAGAACTATAGACACAAAGCAGAGGAGAGGAATACACAACTAGGGTTGCCAACTGTCCCTTGAAAAAACGGAATCGTTCCGTATATAGAAACAGAAGCACGCGTCCTGTATCGAGCTGAAACAGGACACACTTTGTCCCGTATTACGGCGAAAATCAAAAATAGTGAGTAAAGTGTCAGTGGAAGTAATAAATAACAGGGCGCTTTATATTAACATTTAC
>JASGAT010373011.1:0-16069 GCA_030220025.1 Chelon auratus
GTCAGGGGGGAGGTTGGAGGGGATACACCGTTCTACAGTATTTTGAAAGTGATTGCAGTACCAGTTTTGGCCACAATCCTACATACTGTTCCTTTAAATTTATAAGTGCTCTAAGGAGTCAACAGGAGTTTGACATTAATTATTACTGACATGTTTTATATTCAGCATGAATATTTTAGGAACAGTTATTATAATATTCTAAAGCCAGTGAGGAAGTAAGCGCACTTAAACAAAAAAAAAAAAATCTCTTTGTCTTTCTAAACACAGCTAAAGCTGCTGCGGCTGACAAATCTGCTCCGAGCTCCAGTGGTGGAGATGCCAAGAACACTGAGGAGAGCTTCCAGGTTGGGGAGCGAGTGTGGGTGAATGGGAACAAACCCGGCTACATTCAGTTTTTGGGAGAGACGCAGTTCGCCCCAGGACAGTGGGCGGGGATTGTTCTTGACGAGGCCATCGGGAAGAATGATGGATCAGTGGCAGGGGTGCGCTACTTCCAGTGTGAGGCCTTGCGAGGGATATTCACCCGCCCATCCAAGCTGTCCCGCACGGAGGGGGAGGCTAATGGAACTCAGACTGCACCGCCCTCCCGTGCCGCATCGCCCACTCCTTCGGTTGGAAGTGTGGCCTCGCAAACACCCGCCACGAAGTCTACTGCAGCCAAGAAGGCCTCTGCCGCCGCACCAGCTACACCTGCTGCGCCTGCTGCACCTGCTGCACCCTCTACGCCGGCCTCCAATCTCACACGCACAAACAGTGAATCTGTTTCCAACCTCTCCGAGAGTGGATCAGTCAAGAAGGGGGAAAGAGAACTGAAGATGGGTGACCGTGTGTTGGTAAAGTTTCTTCCAAAACATACAGTATTCTTCCCTGCATATTTTAGCCAAGTGAGCGAACTTTAAGGCACTATCTTTGTGTCTTAGCTACATCAGCAGACACATGACTCATGACACCCTCCTCTGCTTCAGTGTCAGAGAAATTAACTCACTAAATGTGGTCCCCTCCACTTCATGTCACGAGACCTTCAGCTCTGAGTCAGAGGAAGTACTTCTACTGCTGCTGCTGCACTACCATCTGTGTACAGTCCTGTAGTTCTCAATATTTGTTGATGAGCACCTTCCTTCCTCCTTACAAATTCCCTTTTTTGTCCCTTTCCTCAGCCGGGATGTGTGTGGTGTATTATATAAAGAGGAAGTGTCGCTCATGCCCCTTGGGCCGCAGAGGAAATTAGCTCACCACTACCAAATTAAGCGTCAAATCTTGCAGCTGTGCAGTTTTAAATAAGTAAAAGATAAAAAATCCGATGCTGATCATTTGACCTTGTTCCGTTCAAAGCTCTCTCTCGTTTATTATCTCACTCGGGGTTTATTACTGGGCTAAGCTGATTATGTTTTAGCCCTCCCGTATCTGTTGAGAGGATTCATTGTTGGCTAACGTTTGGTGTTTTCTCCTCAGGTTGGTGGTACAAAGGCGGGAGTGGTACGTTTCCTCGGAGAAACAGATTTTGCCAAAGGCGAGTGGTGCGGCGTGGAATTGGATGAGCCCCTTGGAAAGAATGATGGAGCAGTGGCAGGCACAAGGTACAATTGCCAGAAGATCTGTAAACCCTTAAAGACGAGGTATTATACGCATTAACCACACATATTGGTTGTATCTTATTATCTGTCCACAGATATTTTCAGTGCCAGCCCAAGTATGGCTTATTTGCTCCAGTTCACAAAGTCACACGCATTGGTTTCCCTTCAACCACGCCAGCCAAAGCGAAAACAACAGTGAGGAAAGTAGTGGCCACACCGTCGGGCCTAAAGAGAAGCCCTAGTGCCTCCTCCATCAGTACCATGAGCTCTGTGGCGTCTTCTGTTAGCGCAAAGCCCAGCCGCACCGGCCTGGTGAGGCGTGGCCGCACTCGGCAACAACAATTATTTATGAGGTGCTTAATTAGCAGTATTATGATTCTATCTTTTTTGTGTTCCTTTAGCTAACCGAGACGTCTTCGAGGTACAATCGAAAGATTTCAGGCACCACAGCCTTGCAGGAGGCACTGAAGGAAAAGCAACAACACATTGAGCAGTTAATGGCTGAGAGGGACATGGAAAGAGCTGAGGTTGCCAAGGCCACTAGCCATGCTGGAGAAATGGAGCAAGAAATTAGTCTGCTCAGGGATGATCACGAACAGGTCGGCTCACTCACCGGTTATAAATTACGTTTATAACCAGAGTATCTTTTAAATGCTGTGTCATCAGTAAATAACATCCAACCCTTTTTTGTTTTCTAAAAGATGGAGACAAAGATGGATCAGTTGCGTGCCTTGGTGGAAGCTGCAGACAAAGATAAAGTGGAGCTGCTCAATCAGCTGGAGGAGGAGCGTAGGTAAGGAGACGGTCACTCATGACCGTATATCAGGATCGGTTGCTTTAATATTATCTGGTACTTTTATTGACAGAGAAAATGAAAACATTACAGCTAAGCTCTAAATGCTCTTGTTTTTTTTTTCTTCTTCCGTTAAATAGGAAGGTGGAAGACCTTCAGTTTCGTGTAGAGGAAGCTTGCATTACCAAAGGGGATCTGGAGGTAAATACACAATGCAGATCCACACCACCGCAAATGACATATTTAATTGAATTCATGTTTTAAAACCAAAATTATTTGTGCAACACTTCAGAAAACACAAATTAATTCAGAGGGAGACGGTAATTGCATACATCCATGATAATAAACTGATTTCAATATTTTTTTTCACATAAAATGTGTTCTTGTAGTGTCGGTCCAATGCAATTTAAGGTTCTTGAAGATCAGCTGCTATCCTTTCAAAGAGCTGCAGCCAGGTCCAATAGAGAGCATTTGCATTACTTCATGCTTGGGTTAGCAGTAGGAACTACCCACTCTTCAGTCTCAGCTGCAGTATTTGCATGGACACTTAGATAGTGGTTTCATCCTGCATTAGATGATGTGCTGTCAAATGCACCCGGTGGTGCAGAAAGCCTCTGACTTTGATGGCAGTGCCAGTCTATGCCCAAACCATGAATAAATAAATAAACGTCAGTGGGCTTGATATACATTAAGTCACTAAATAGTGTCTTATTAGTGTAGACTTCCTTTAAAAGCTAATTATAAGAACATTACGTTTATTTTTTTCCTCCATATTATGTTTCACGCTATGTTTTACAAGCTCTTATAGCTCATTGTCCTTTTCTCAAGTCATCGTTTCATCCCAAGTTATGATATCCAGAGAGCTGGTGCCCAGAAAGGTATTTGTGTTCGTATCTGATCAAAGCATTTGTTATTTATTCCACAGTGCTTCACAGGGCACCATCTCAGTTACCCTGAAGGCATCCAGGCTCAAAATAGATGTTTTAAAATGAGGCCTACAGGGTTAGAAACCCCCTTTATCTTCTATTTAAATGTGTGTACTAACAGTTTTTTTACTCACTCACAGCTGCGGAAATAATTTTTAAAACTGCATGCAGCTTGAAACCCAACAAAAAAAAAAAAAAAAAACCCTCTTTGAACAAGNGCTTTACCTTTAAGCTCTTGAAGGTGTACTAATGTTGAGCTGTAACTTGCAGTGCCTCCCTGTTCAATGATGTGATCTTATTGCTTCTTCTTCCTTCTCGTCCTCGTCTTTCGTGTTGGTCCAGTGCTCAGCATGGTACCACTGGAGATGCTCCCTTGTCATTCCACTACCCAGTCACAGACCTGTATTCAGTCTGCCCACTGCAGCCAAAGGGGAATAACACTCATCGTCAAGAATTCAAATGTAAAACGATGAGCATAGGATGTTGAGTCCCGTAATCACATCCCTTGATCAGTTAGTATCCATGGAAGGCCTGGGACAGACAACCGGCATAGTTTTTTTTTTTTTTTTTTTTAAACTGGTGTTATTCCCCTTTTCAAAATGAATCCTGGAGTTGATTTAACGCTGGGTATCATGTGAGACTAGAGGCACAAAATTGTGGCAAGAAAAGCTTCATTAAGTTGCCATAATATTCTTAATCAGAGCAGAAAACACCCAGAAGCCAAATGAGATCATTTCTGTTTCTTAAGCCCAACATGCTTCTGTGTTACTGATTTATTTCTATCAACTTGGTCTCAAGTCTTGCACATGGTGGTCTATTAACAGGTGGTCTCTTATACAATACTTAATATTTACAGTGTAATCAATGACCTTGTCACCAAAGAGAGAACAAGGGAGAGATAATACTGTAACATTTATAAAACCTGTATAAAACCAAGGCAATACTTGTACTGACTCTCTATTATTAAATCAATATTCACTTCTTCAATCAGATGTCTTTGTTTAATGTGCAATCTAATGCACTGACCTTATTGATTAGGGAACTACTCCCACTTTGTTCTCTCTGTGTTGTGGTGAAGTCACTGCTGACACACATTATCAAACTTTCTGTGAACCGTAACAGTTGGTGTGCTTTGTTCACCAGGTGTCAATGATGCATGGTTACTTCTAAACTGCCTCCATCAACGTACTCATCCTGCACATCCATAATACATGTTGCTGCTTGTCTTGTATTTCCCACCACTCCTTCACCCAAATCCCTGTTTGCATGGGGGTGTCTTCTCATTTCCATTCATCCACCACTCTCCACACCTGCCCAGTATCCTGAACCCAACCCTTCAAATGCTCAAAGACACACAGACACGCACGCACACACAATCATCATCGTCATCCAAACCCCTTCATCCTCTCTCCTGTCTCCCTCCCTTCTCTGTCTGCGTTGGGCTGGCATGTGATGGTGGCACTGGTGTGTTTTCTTCCTCTCCCCCTTGTTTACTAACAGACGCAGACCAGACTGGAGCATGCCCACATTAAGGAGCTTGAACAGAGCCTGCTCTTTGAAAAGACCAAAGCTGAGAAACTCCAAAGAGAGTTAGAAGACACTAGGGTAATGAATTCTGCTCTGCAGTGTGCTGCGTTGGGAAAGAGGGCCTGGGCCGCGGACAGTGGCCAGAAATTATATTTGCAAGGGTTACAGAGAGATCGCCAGAGAGTTTTGCTTTGTACGGGCTTGTGGTGAACGTAGCCTACAAATGCATTTGTTTCAGCTTCACGTAAGAAAAATAACACTACTACTCTTACAAAATGAATAGAATCAAATAATAAACTAATACAAATCATTTATTAAGCTTAATTTATTTAGTCCTTATTTAGATTTGAAGCCATCTTCACAATTTGAAGTATTAGCAACAGATGCATTTTGGAACTATTTTTTCAGTGGTCTACACTGAAAGCCTTTTTACCGCTACCATTTTCCAATAAGTTACCCAACCTGAACACCCTTACTTTACTGGTATCACTGCTTAACCAGACAGACAAACTCTCCCCTTGTCCCCAGCTAATCATTCTCTCAGTTATCCTATGTTCTACTTCCCCAGTCCTTCCTGGCATCCATTTGTCCTGCTTATTTGGTGTCCCTCCGTTTTGCTAGTCTAAAACCTGCTCCACCTCCCAGACGATGCATCCTGGCGCCCCCCTATCCCATTATAGTGATAAGGAATATAAGTAAAACTTAAGTTCATATAGTTTTATAAGGATGACAGACATATTTCCAGGTTTTATCATTTATTTCACCGAGAAAATTAACCCGTCTTAACTAAACAAGTGTTGCAGCAGTAAAAAGAGATTCATCTTGAGAGATTAAGTTTGTAACATAGCTTAATTAATATAAGAAAATATTGAAACATATCGGTGCTCCCTGAGGGTACGTGTTTAGTGCATATCTTCAATTTGTTGTAAATAAAGGAATGGTAGAAAATGACATGCACACTGCGGTAGCTCCATACATGCTTTCAGTGTTCACTTCCATTATTTGGATCATACCTTTTATAACCACAAGAGGTCAGTATAACGCCTTATTCTTGTGATCTTCTTGTGATTACTCTTTTCTATCAGAAAGCCTAGTTTTACTGTTATATGGCTGCTTTGTATGTTATTTTACTTAACCAGTCAGTTCAGTTTAGTTAATTAAATGTGATAACATTTTGTATTAACATGTCTTTGTCAGTTCCTGAGCATTTTGGGATTGGACAAACTATAAAATGCAAGATTTCTGCTTTTAAAGGTTGCTACTGTGTCAGAAAGATCCCGTATTATGGAGCTCGAGAGGGACCTTTCACTGAGAACTAGAGAGGTGGCTGACCTGCGGCTGCGTCTCGGGAACCAGCAGGGCTCCGAGGATTCAGACGCTGCTATCTCTCCCCTTATGGAAGAGATAAATTCTCTGAGGGATCAGTTGGCTACCCAAGAAGCTAATCAGCAAGAAGAGCTCAGGAAGTACAAGGAGAAGCTAGAAGCTCAAGAAAAAGTCCACAGTGAGGCCGTTGCCCAGCTTCAGGCTGCATCTGTAAGGCTCTCTGGCGACAAAGAAGAGTTGCAGATGCGGTTAGGCCAGGCTGAGAAGGAGAATGCTGACACTGTTGAACAGTGGCGATCCAAGCTGGAGTCTGCCATTGCCTCTCACCAGCAAGCCATGGAGGAGCTGAAGGTGTCCTTTAGCAAAGGTGCAGGAGCCCAGACAGAAGAACTTATAGAAACCAAAAGTGCACTAGAGAAGCTGAAGTTGGAGCACAAATTGGCTCTAGAGGAGGCTGGGGCCAAACATGAAGCTGATGCCTCAGCTTGGAGTCAGGAGATGCAGGCGCTGAAGAAACAGCTGTCGTCTTTGACCGAGGACAAGGAGCGTCTGGAGGATTCACTACGGTGCAGTGTTGAAAAAGCAGAGGAGCAGCACCTCGTGGAGATGGAGGATGTTCTTGGAAAGCTCCATGCTGCGGAAGTTAGAGTAAAGGAGCTTGAGGAGAAGGAAGCAGCGCATGAACAGCAGGCCCAAGAGAAGGACAGAGAAACCAAAGAGCAGATGGCAGAAATGGTGGCTCTGCGCAGCCAAGTAGCACAAGGTAACCAGGAGCTTGTGGCCCTGAAGAGTCAATTAGAGGATGTGCAGAGCCAAGAAAACAACCAGGGTGCCAAGGTTTGTTCTTCTCATTATCACTTATACTCCCTTTTTTGGTGTGCGCCGTGTTTTAGCCAAATGATATCATTATTTATTAGGTTGGTATGCTATTGTCTTGCATTGCTTTATCTACATTTATTTTGTTTTGCATTATTTATTCACCATTTGTTCTTTTGTCTCCTGTATTTTTTATGTGACTTGTGTTGCAGGTTAGTGATTTGAGCTCTCAGTTGGAAGGCCAACGGCAGGAAGTCCTCTCTTTACAACAGAGTCTGACCACTGTACAGCAGGAGAAAGACAATCTAGAAAAAGAGCTGGGAGGCCTGGTGAGGCTTAATTTTTGGATGTCGATATATTCTCGTGTCACTATTTAAGCTGCTGTTCAGTGCTCTATTAACGACCTTAATCGTATTTCTCAGCTGCAATTATTTTCCTTCTTAATACTGCTTACTGCTATCAGCAAGTCAGTATTATACGTGATTAAAATACTCCTGTCTATTTTAGAAGATTGTAATTGTAAAAGTGCCTGACAAAAAAGTATGTTTTTACCCACAGAAACAAAAGCTGGCTGAAGGCACAGAGGAGCAGACTAAATCAGCAAAAACTATGCAAGGTAAATCATATAATCAATCATTGTTTAATTAAACATGTGTATTTACTAGGGCCGGGACTTTAACGAGTTAATTAAGATTAATTAATTACACAAAAATAATTATTTTTGCGGAACGTTTCTCACTGGATGAGTTTCAGCGGACCGATTATACTGGAGCACACCAACTAGCGTTCATTACTTCAGACAAACAACAGTGAACATGAACGAAGAAGCTGATGAGGCCGCTTTGGTTGGCCCCGTGGATGGGAAAAACATAGTTTACACAAGGTCTACCTACCTATAGGGTATCTGAATTTCTGAAATGTAGGCTACTATATTTCTAAATATGCTATTGCTACACTTAATGGCAAAATTGCACTGGTCTGTTGAACTTGGTTGAACAAAAATAAACAATATTTTGTTGCTTGAGCTTATGTATTCAGTCATTATTCAATGGTATACTAAAAATCCATATGAAAAAAATTACTTCTCACTGTTCTCAGGTCAAATATTTATATGCGATTAAAATTTGATTAATTTCGATTAATTAATTACAAAGCCTCTAATTAATTAGATTAAGTCCCGGCCCTAGTATTTACTCCCATTTTTTTCCCCACCATCCACTACTATTTGGACTTTCTTTTTTCATTATTTGCAGAAACACTTGAGAAGCTCAGTAAGAAGGAAGAACAGTGTGCATCCCTGGCCACAGAATCAGAGTCTCTAAGAACTCAACTTGCCGGTGAGGACATTACAACTGCATTGTATTTAATATTGTGTTAAAAACATGCATTAATGTTATAGTTGCATGACACTGTATTATTTTCTTTCTTGTTAAATAAAAACCTCTAGATTTATGTATATGAATAAACACCTTGTTTTAATCAGGCCTGGAGAGGAAGCTGAAGACTGCTGATGAGAAGCTCGAGCAGCTTTCCAAGGACAAAAGCAAGCTGGAAAATGACATTTCAGACATGATGAAGGCATCTGGTGATAGTTCAGTACAGTTGACCAAAATGAATGAAGACCTCATGCAGAAAGAAAGGTACCGCAACTTATTACACAAGTTATGTGAAGAACTCCTGTCTTCATATGATCCCATATAGTTGTAAATTTATTTTTCTGTTATCTAACCTATTACTGCACGTCCTCCTCCTTTCGTCATCACACAGGAGACTTGAGGAACTGCAGAATCAACTAGCGGAGGAGAAGGAGAAGGTGGCGCACTTGAATGAACAACTGCAGCAGGAACAGTCCCACAAGGAGCAGGAGCTGAAAGAGAGCAGAGATACATATCAGACTGAAATAAGCAGCCTTCAGGAGAAGATTACTACCTTGGTTGGTATTGTAGGGTAGTCACAAATATTATATATGTAAACATAGTTTTATATGCATTAAAAGGTCTAATACACTGTTTACTGCTTGTTAAAACAAGTATAATATGATTACCCTTTCTTGTTTTCCAGGAGAAGACTGTTAAAGAGAGTGAGACCGTGGTTGAGGAGCTAAAGGTCTCACAAGAAAAATCCCTCTCTCAGGCCTCGGAGCTTCATGCGAAGGAACTTGAGGCGCTGCAGAGTCAGACTGAGAAGATGAAGCAGGAGCTCTCCAACTCCAAGGACAAAATCCAAGAGCTAGAGCAGATGGTATCTGAGCTGCAGCCATACAAGGAACAGGCCCAGGTAAGCACGATCTCACAATCCCGTCAGCTGAATCAGCATATTATACGTGCGCACATATTTAATCCATTATCAGCATTTTTACTCTTAATTACCATCATGTAGATGATTTGTAAAAAGTTGCTATTTTCCCTTCCCATTATAAAGGTAAAGGTAAGGTACAGTGCTTTATTTGTCATTATACAACGTTGTATATATACATATATATATATATACATGTACAACAAACAACGAAATGGTGTGGTCGGATGGAGGGTTAGTCCTGAGCAGCTGCAACCGAGCGTGCCGCCACTGTGGACCAACCTGACCCAGCGCCTTTGATGATGGCTAATAACTAGCACTGCATTGGATGATACCATTGCATACAGTATATGCCTGCAGAGTTACACTTGGTAATATGGTAAAATGAAATCACTGATGGTTTAAAAAAAAAAATAAAAAATGTTCATTTGGCTGCTGCAAAGATATTTATTCACTGGGTGGCAGTGATGTTCACTTTCTGTTGAAATACCCTTTAACATGGATTCAGAAAATTCAGACCGCTTGTCTTTTTGCAGTTTTTGCAACCTGAAAGATAAAATTTCTATTTTTGGCAACGCTCTATACACCAGAAACCATAAAGGCCTTTTTTTTTTGTCATCTCAAATCTCAGTATTGAGACCATTTGCTTTGTCAGTCTAGATTCTGGACAGGTGTATCTGGTTTGATTTAACTATCCTGTGTGGCCAATATGTTTGATTGGACATATTCTACTTTCAAGTGGAACCCCGAAACTTGTGGTTACAGCCTGAAAAGCCATGCACTCAAAATTCTTGGCATTCAAGTGATAACATCGACCATAAGTTGTTAGAAAACCAAGACTGGGTAACTTCATGTACACAAAGGCGTAACGAATAGAAAGAAAGGATAGGCTGTTGGGAACATCAGTGTATTATTCGCAACCACATCTGAAGACAGCAGTAGTATCTAAAGATAAACAGTCTACACACTTGTTTGTTCTTTTGCATGTATTGAAGGTATTGAATGTGCGCTGAATGCCAAGACAAAAGACAAACCATGAAGTCCAGGGAATTTGTTGAGCTCTTTGATAAAAATATGGTAAAGCATAGATAGGACAAATCCATTTCTAAAGCTTTGCATCTTCGAAGGGGGCCAGTAAGATACGTTAGGAACCACCAGGACTAAAGTTGACCACAACAAGAAGGGACTATAAAGATTAGTTAGCTGTCTAGTCAAACAGAGCCACCAAGAATCCAGCAGTCACGCTAACAGAGCTTTAGAAGTCCTCTGCAGATACATAGATAGCAATTAATTCAGCTAGACTTTAAAATAGTGCCATTTTTTTTTTCAACTTGGAATAAAACCTACAACATAATGTGCTGATGTACATTAACATAATCTGAGTGCTTTCTGAATCCACTAGAAAAAAAAAAAAAAAACGATTTAAATGTTTCTTTAAATTGCATAAAGTGATAACTTCCTTAACAGTGTACTGTACCCCTCCTATCATTTTTCATCAACCTGCTTTTCCAGTAGAGCATTTTCACTTTGTACCCTTTTAAAGTTTAAATTTGTTGCATTTTTTTTCTGTGTTATGGTAGGCATTCACTGACAACCTTGGCTTAAACAGTCCACAATTTATGGTCATTCATGTTAATTTAAAAGAAAAAAAAAGACGGTATATAAATCAAATATCAAAATTTGTACAATAAGGACATCCAGAATAATTCCTGTTTAAGTAAATCCTTTTTACTGATGCTGCCAGTGATGACGGCCAGCACCCACTCTTTGTTTAAAGGCCAGGATAATTTATTTATAGTAATGTAATATACACATTTATTTAAAAATAGTAAGGACTGAAGTGAAAATGTTCCAGCTTGTATTTTTTATCATTGTGGTTGAAGCTCTGGTGTGATCTTTTGCCATTTTTTTTTTATGCTTTCGCAGCTTAACATTTCCATTTGCATATTACTTATGTGCATATCTGCTGGGTTTATTTTGGATTCATTCATACATTTCCCTGTATATATATTCCCTCCTTTTTTTTTCTTTCATCTTTGTTTTCCCAGTGTCTTTCCGCTGAGCTTGACACCTACAAGCATGATGTTGAACATTTGTCCAAAAAACTGGATGCGCAGAGTCTAGATCTGGAAAAAAAATGTAAGGAAATTGAGGATGTTAAAGTTGAGAAAGGCAAACTGGAGAAACAGCTTTCAGACGTGCAGGCTAAGCTTTCTGCTCTTGAGATTAGTCACCAGGAACTTTCAGCCCAGCATGAAGAACTCCAAATAGCTAGAGAAAAACTTTCCAAACATCAAGAGGAGCTCCTCGCCAACAACAAGCGTTCTGATGAAGAGAAGATTTCAATGAACACGGAACTGGAGAAGCTCAGACACCTTCTTCATGAAGCACAGACAGAAAACAAGGAACTGAAACATGGTAAAGGTGAAAGTCTGGCCCTAATTGAAGAGCTTCAACGTAAAAATGCAGAGTCAAATGACTTGCTCCTAAAGCATCAAAAGGACATCCAGCAAATCGAGGTTAAAAACAAGCAACTACTTGAGGATTATGAAAATGTCTGCAAAGAGAGGAACCGACTTGAAGAGGACCTCAAGGAAAGCAAGTCAAAGCTTACCTGTGAGACAGACAATCTGATATTAGAGAGGGACGCTGCCAGGAATGCCAAAAAATCTCTTGACGCTAAGAATGCTGAGTTACAGGCAAAAATTAAATCCCTGAACTTAGAAAAAGAAGATATCACGATGAAGAATACCCAGCTCCAGACCTTAGCGGAAACGCTGACAAAAGAGAAAGTGGAGCTGTCTTCTGAAATCAGCGCTGCTGTGACAGAAAAAAAGAGCCTTGAGACTGTGAAGGAGGAGCTCCAGAACAAGCTCAGTGTTACAAAGAAAGACCTGGAGAGTTACGTCCGTG
This sequence comes from Chelon auratus, assembly GCA_030220025.1. Classification (NCBI taxonomy): domain Eukaryota; kingdom Metazoa; phylum Chordata; class Actinopteri; order Mugiliformes; family Mugilidae; genus Chelon; species Chelon auratus. The sequence goes on from JASGAT010373011.1 coordinate 12,171, forward strand.
AATGTGAAGAACTTAAAGCCTCAAAACTGAGCTTGGCCCAGATGCTGGAAGAGTTCAAGACGAGCAGTCAGGTGACTGATTCAGAAAGGCTTCACCTTCTGCAGGAGAAAGAAGATCTTCTTGCGACCCAAAGAAAAGTGTCTCATGAGAAGGAAGAGCTCCTCAAAGAAATACAAGAATTGAAGGAGAAGCTTCATGTCTCTACAGATCAGCTGTCTCAGGCTAATGATAAACTTAAAGATGCATTATCATCTTTTGAGCAAGAGAAGCAAGCTTTTCTCCTGCAGAATTCTGAAACTGAGATGGCTCTACATGCTTTACGAAAAGAGAAGATGAGCCTTGATTCAGCACTCGAGCAACAGAAAATGGATTATGAGCGTCTGGCAGGGGAGAAGGGAGAGTTAGAAGAGAAGCACACAAAGGCCATATCTGAGAAAAATGCTCTTTCTCTCGAACGTGATAAGCTAGCTGGCGATATCCGTACAAATAAGGACCAACTGGATAGTTACTCCAGAACTAATGTCGACCTTACTCAAGAGAAGGCTCGGCTAACAACAATGCTAGAGGAAACCAAACGGCAAAAAGAGGAGGTTGAAGCAGAGGTGAACTCTTTGAAACGGGAAAAGGCTGACCTTCAAAACGAACTCCAGAAAAACAACGCTGCTATTGAAATTCTTGAAAAGGGCAAAGTTGAACTTGTTGAAAAGCATAGTAAACTAAAAATGGAGTTTGAGAAGGCTAATTTGGAGCTTTCTCAAAAATTAGATAACCTTACGAAAGATTATCAGCAGGTTCAGTCGCTGCAGACTGAGACGGACAAAAATGCACAATCCCTGCAGAAAGAGAATCAGGGGTTGCTTCAGGATATCCAGGAGTTAAAAATACAGTTTAAAACGGTGTCAGAAGCCAAGCAACTTCTTGAGACCCAGCTACAGGCTGAATCCAGTGAACGCAATAAAACAACATCTGAAAAGGATGGCCTTTCCAAACAAGTCGAGGAACTGCAGCACACATTGTCCAAAGTCACACAAGAAAATAATGAGATTTCCTCTAACCTTAAGAACACTGATGAGCAAAAGAGGTCCTTCATGGTGGATATGGAGTCTTTGAAAACACAATTAAAACAGCAAGAGCAAGAAAATAGTCAGCTGACAGAAGATAAAGGACAGCTTTTATCTAAGCTTGAGGAGATGGTCAAACAGATGGCTCTCCTGACGACAGAGAAGCAAGACCTTTTAGCTAGCCAGTGTAAATTTGAGCAAGAGATTTCTTCCCTCCACACGAGCCAAGAAAACTGGATTTCAGAACATTCAAAGCTACTTGAAGAGTTGGAGTGTTTGCAGGCTAGCCAGAAACAACTAGAGGTTGACGTCAAGGCCCTGCGGACTGATAAAGAATCTTTGGAAAAGCAATACAAGAATGCTGTTGCGGAGGTGTCGGCGTCTGCCGCCGTGAAAGAAGAAATATCCTCCAGCGTCACGCGTCTAACGGCTCAGAAGGATGCCCTGCAGGCGGAGAGAGACGAGGCCACCCAGCAAATCACGCAGCTCAAGTCGCAACTAAATATTGCCATATCTAAGCAGCTTGAGGTATTTCTCCTCCGGTAGTTAAGCACTGACTCACAAACCTTAGAATGGCTGGAGCTATGTCACCTTCTCACTGCATGCTTGCTTGTTTATCTCCGTGTCCCTTCATTTTTGTCTAACTTTCATCTTCCATTGGCTAACCACTGTTTATGACCCTTAGCTCCCAGCCTTTGCCTGTGGGCTTATAACGTGTTCTCGTGTTAGGCGAAATTCTTCTGGGTTACATGATGATATAGGTGTGAGTTAATCTTTAGAAGCATCACCAGAAGTTTGAGTGATGACGATTAAGAGTCCTACTAAGTTCAACTACTGTTAAAGGAAACTAAATTTTAGTTTCTCATCTTCTCTACATAAACTAATTGGTTGTCAGTGTCCGTTCTGAGGCCACAGGTTTTAGAGCCAGTATTTTAGAGTCTATACTAATTATTTTGCTCCCTAGTGTAATATTCATGTTGTCAAGTCAACCAGAATGCACTTGGAAATTGCAATGAACAGAGATTTGCATTGTTTCTTAATCAAATTAAAATAGCGAATTCATCAAGCATGTGGTTAATTAATGAAATATGTTATTAAAATGTGATAACTGGTTGTCAATATATGGAGTCATCAGATGGCCTGCAAATCTAAAAAATCTAATTCTGGTTGGTTGAGGTCAATCAAGCGTCGAGCGTATCCAACCATTTGCCGCTCTTCATTCCAAACTTCTCATGCACCGTTTAGGATACAGAGGCTTCTGGCAAGTCTGCAGAGGCACTCGAACAGCTGACGAAAGAGAAAGCTGTCTTGATGCAGGAGAAGAACAAAGCCCAGTCTTTGCTGGAAGAGCTCCAGAGATCCAAGAAGGAAATGGAGACGAAGGTATGAGATGATCTTTAGAAACTTCTTTTTTCGTCCCGCAATACTGTACTCATAAAAGAAATAAAGTGAAGGTCTTTCTTTGCTGCCCGTGTCTTGTAGTTTTAAATACACATGCCATTGTTGTTTTAGCTGGAGACACTGAAGACGGAGAGCTCCAAGTATCAAGAAGATCTGAATGTATCCAAAGAGCAGCTTTGCACAGAAACTCAAAGGACCAAGAGTCTGACCCAGGAAATGTGAGTACATCCTCAACTCTGAATATAACATTATCTGCCAGATGTTCAATCAAAGCTACAGTCTGTGTGTTATATAAATGAACAGACATTGGAGAAGCAGTGTATGGTCCATATAAGCTGTCAGAATGTTTTGGATGATTTAATTAACAACATTCATGTTTGTTCAGTGAGGAGCTGAAAGCAGCAGTTTCTGAAAAGTCGCAGTCGCTGACGATGCTACAAGATGAGAACAACAGGCTGACTCAGGAGCTTGACAGCAAACACAAAGGCCAGGGCGATCTCTCGAAGGTGCGGTCCCACATAAACCTGCAAGAATCGACAACAAATTTATATTTTGCGTGCATTTTATCAGCTGAGCATGGCTGAATTTTAACTGTTTTTATATTCTTAGCTCAAGGATGAGCACTCAAAGCTCAAGAAACGGTTGGAAGAATTAAAGCAAAGGTAAGACAATTTGTGATTGAGGCGTTTTCTCAGACATCTGGATAACCACCAGTATCACGCGAGTGTTTTTAAAGAACTGGCCCGTGTGGTTTCATCTGCTTGACACTTGCGTACATGCGGTGCATTTACGATTAAGTGTATGCCATATCATGCTGTTCTTTTTCTTCAAAGCCTGCCAAATAATGCCCTCAGGTACTTCACGCCTTTTAATATTGTGTCCTATCAAGTCATCACCATCATGTGACATTAAAAAAAAAAGACACTGACGTACAGTATGTAGGCAAATATTTAGGGACACTGCAAAACACAGTGCTGTTATTTCATTTTGTGTATCTCTGATTTAATTTTATCATTAAATACATTGGGGGGTTTTTTACCACTTCAACAAAATGTTCTTTTCCTGGAGTAATGTAATACTGTATCATGTGTTTAATAGTGAGGGCACCTTGAAGGAGAAGTTGGACAAGGAGAAGGCAACCCTTCAGCAATCAGTCCATAAAAACAGTGCCTTAATCTCAGAAAAGGACCAGCAGCTGGAAAACCTGAAGAGTGAGGTAAGACACTAATGCACAAGACAAATTCATGAGGCGTTTATTAACCCATTTAGGCCTAAAGACTCTTCTGTAAACCCCCTCTCAAAACCTGAGGTTTTTCAGAATATGTCGACACTAACTAAAACCTTAATTTCTCAGGCTGTGTAGCAGATAAAAACATGAGATAAAAAGCATTTGACAGCTTACTTCTTTGGCTTTCAACTTGACTGACTTGCTAGGGC
>JASGAT010373012.1:0-27403 GCA_030220025.1 Chelon auratus
ATGGCAGCAGCCGCAAAAACACTTCAGGTGCAGCTAAAAAAAACAAAAAAACATGAAGAACAGCACAAGGTATTGACCTGTCCTCCAAATTCACTAGATCCCAAACTGATCAAGTATCTGTGGGATGATCCACAGAGGCCCCTCCCCTCAAAGCCCCCCCCCACTAACAACAATCTGTTGCCAGACACCACAGGACACCCTCAGAAGACCCATGTCCATTCTCTGATGTTTTCCCAACTGTTTTGGAGGCACAAAGGAGACCTACACAATATTAGGAAGGTGGTCATAATGTTATGCCTGATTGGCGTATATCCTAAGATATAGGTAGCAGATAGTACCAGGTGAGCTATCTCAGGAGAGACCATTTCAGGTAGTTTTCACCAGTAATTAATTAATGTATCTGGGAAAATATCAGCATGAAATATTGTGAATATTGGGGAAACTCCCTTGAATTAATTACTTAATTATGAGAATATTCACAGATAAATTGTCTGCACCTTTTATTTGACTGATAGCTCTGGTGTTCCTTTCAGCCTCTATAGAAACAGGGACTCTCTGTATTGAATAAAAGTCCATTGTGGAAGTTTTCTTAATTATTCCTTTAAGCAGAAACAGACCAGAGCAGCGACTCGGGACCAGTCAGTCGGACATAACACGATTCTTTAATTCCCTCAGGTAATCTGGCAGCGTTGCATTGTTGAAGCTGGGGGAAAATAAAAAAAATAAAAAGTTGACTACTGTAATCCTCCGTCCTCTGAGGTTTTAAGGGGTTTATTCAAAAAAAAACAAAAAAACGGCCTGATTAACCGAGCACGGACCTGGGCTTTCCGCTCTTATCAGCTCAGCAGAAAAAAGGCCTGCTGCCACCGGCCCCGCTGCAGCACTCCCGTCCGCTTTCTGGTTGGTTTCAAATTTTAAATACATGAAGTTGGTGTCGTGGTCACCTGTCCCAGTCGTCGTAGCTGTCATAGCCGGGGCCGTACGCTCCGAGAGAAATCGGTTTGAGCTTGGCTGGAGATGAGGAGAATGGAAGAGGGGCCCACTTAATATTCACAGAGCAGTAGCAGAGTGAATGGAAATGAGTGAGCGAGGGGGCGCTGGTGGTGGTGGTGGTGGTGGTGGTGGTGGTGGAGGGGGGGGCAGGCAAAGAAAAACACAGACTGAAACAGAATGCGAAATTGCAGAGTGGAAGTGGCAGCATGGCACTATTGCAAATGCTAATAATTCGGGATGGTGTGGGGACATGGAGTTAGTGAGTGTGAAGATCTGTGGACGCTCAGAACTCGTTTCTGCCGAGACGTAGCGGTGCGTGAAATACTTGCAAAGTGACACGAGGATATGTAGTAGTTGTTGTTGCACGTAGCAGGTTTGATTCCAGCGTGATAATAATGAGTCCGTGCTGTTGGGAGCAAGTTTCCGGCTCGCGAATTTAAACGAGCGAGCCCGGCTCTTTACTTTTAACGCCGTCATGGGTTCCTGTCGCCGGCCTGACCTCCAGGTGTGCTTTTTTGTGGTCTCCTTGTGACTCATTGGCTGCAACAAAGAGCAGCTGCCGAGGTTTTTTTTTTTGTTGCTGCAAGACAGGATGCCACAGTCATCGCCGAGGTCGGAGCTCAACAATGCCGGGAAGGATATCCTCTCATTTTCACGGTCACCTAGGGGTGCCCAAAGAGCGTGGCTTCTCGGAGAAATGAGTCTCGGGGCTCCCTCACCACAACTCCCCATTCACCCCCTCCCTCCACCTATTGCTACGCTAAATTAGAACCGCCTGTCATCTCTTCCCTCTCTCTCTCTCTTTCTCTCTTTCTCCTTCTCTCGCTCCATCTCTCGCCTTCACTCCTGAAGTTACAGAGGAGAGGAACAAGAGGAGGTGTCAGCTGACTGCTACCCCTCCAATCAGATAAGTTCTGATGGAAGTGTTTAGCAGCTGCTAAGATCAGATTTAGCCTGAGGGAGGGAGGGAGGGAGTGAGCGAGCAAGCAAGCAGGAGGCTGGAGCGAGGCAGTGCAGCATGGCTGTGCACCGGTAGGGAGGCTGGATAAGTCGGGGGGCTCCACACCATGGACGAGTCCAGCATTCTGAGGAGACGAGGGCTACAGGTAGGAAAGCAAACCCGTGTCGACGCTCCGTCCGCCGGCCGACTCTCGAGCCGCCTGGACTTTTTCCGCCTCACAGTATATTGATGTGTGCTCGTGTCCCGCATGTGAGAGAGAGAGAGAGAGAGAGAGGCTCTTGGCAGCGGTGTGTAGCCCAGCATTCACAGTAACAGTTAGTCATCCTCTGAGACTTTCTGACTCGTGCACGGATTCATTTATTTATTTATTTATTTATTTTATTCGGTCACTTTTTAAACATCAGATCCTCGTCTCTGTTTCATTCGCAGCAGGAACGGGCGCTCTCATCTTCAGGGTTGATTCCTGTGTGTTGTGTGAAAGGCTTTATTGACTTTTTTATGATAATTGAGGTCAGTGTGAGGCTTTTGACTGTGAGTTCAGGACCACGGTTATAACAAAACGATGCACCTAATGCAAATTACCGCCGGCGTTTTATGGTTTTATTAGATCTAACCTGCAGACGCTCATCATTTTCTTCAGCCGACTCAACGAACTCTGCTGTAGCTGCTGCTGTGGAGCGTAAATTTGATTTATAATTTTGCTTCCTCCCGTCGGGGGCCACGTACAGACAAACATGTTTTAAACTGAAGCCTCTTTTAAATTCAGCTCAAACTACGGCTTGCGTGTGTGTGACCCATTGTAATTACGCTGCACTCTGGCTGATGAATTAAGCAGCTTTTTTTCATAAGGAACATTTAGCTTGTTGGAGAACTGAGTTTTATTTATTTTGCCGTCTTTAAAATGAAGGATTCGACTTTCATGTTCACACATTTGTTTCCAATGTGTTCCTGCGTGATTGCAAATCTGAGGAAAAAAAAAAGTAGACGCCAGAAATGCTGACATTTAATTTATGCTCTTTTGAATTTTAATGAGTTTCTCAAAGGAAACCAATAATGCCTTTTTGTAATTACATTCATCAAAAGCCTCCAAATAGTAATTTTGTGCCCTAATCTCTGCTCCGTTCCTTTGTCGGACGCCACCTCCTCCCCTTTTCCTCGCCTTCTTCTTCTTCTTCTTCTTCTTTTTCCACACAAGACCTCTTTATGTTCCCTGACACGCATCAGTTAGAGCAAACACAACGGACGCTCCTGTGGCCCGGGCCGCCGTAACTTTCACATTCAAAAGGAAAACGCGGAAGTTAGTTTGTCAGGCAAATGAATGGAGCTGGTTCAGCGCCACAGTTTCCCCATTCATTCACGGGGGGCAGGAAAGCATGACATCATTCCCACATAACCTTGTTTGGGTTGAGTGCACGGTAAGAGCTCAACTGTTTATAGTTCAGAGGAAACAGGTTGGGATCGTTTGTCTGCTTCCCTGTGTATTCATTATATTAAAAACATGTACACGTCGAACTAAATGTCCTCAGTGTCATTTTCTGTGCCATTAAACCGTTTTGGTATAAGTAGAGATGTTATTATTTGTGTTTATGCAACTTAACTGAGTTGTTTGAGAAGATCTTTCTGTTAAATGTGGATTGCAGGGCTAATAACTGAGCGTCCATTAAATTCAAGCCCTTTAAATCAATTTGCGATGAGCTCGTTAAGCTTAATGGACCCAGGTGAATCATCCCGTATTTAACAGTAGAGACGGCAGGTTTTGTTTCTAGCGCTGACCAAACCATTACATATAAAGTAGTTTTTATTCTCCATTGACACACCTGTCAACGGCTCAAATTGGTGCGCAAGTCATTAAAGCTACAATGTGAAACATTTGTCTCCCCCTTGTGGCGGAGAGAGGAATTACATGAACACTATATTGTGTGTCTACAGGTAAGCTAACCCCCAGGAAAACACTCTTTACTTTAATTTAAAACAACCTTGCCCAACAGAAAAACAGTGCCTTTCACTGTTTTTGATGTAAAGAGAGTTCTTGAGGGCAAGTTCAATAAGTGTAATTACACTCTCCACCAGAAGGGGGAGACACACGTTTCGCATTGTACCTTTAATGACCGTGACACACCAATTTGATGGTTAGCCGTTTGCCAGTGTCTGGCTGTCATGAGCAATTCATCGTGTTGAATTGGTGGCGGAATGAGTCGGTTGGAGAGATCACTCTGATTGGCTGTTCAGCTTCGAGAAATTAAAGCATAAGAAGAGAAAGAGATAAAGAGACAGCGTGACATGATTGTCCAGAATAAGTAAACTGTAGATCAACTGATCCGCATGATTCAGCCTCCTAGACTCCCAGCTAACAGTAGCTCTTCCAGTTTTCTGTCTTTAAATGATGATTATAGACCGCTGCCACCTGCTGGTGTGGAGGTGTATTTCCTGTATGTGCTAGCTGGCCATTGGTCTTTGTATGTGTTCAGTAGTTTTTTGTTGTTTGTTGTTGGTTTCTGAACATTATGTATGCTGGTTACCTTAGCTTAGCATAAAGACATAAAGGTCTGTCTGATATTCCAGATCTTATGCTAAGCTAGGCTAATGTAACGTTATTTTTTTTATTATTATTATTATTTAACGTTAAGAGATTTATCTTCAGTTTGTGTAAAATACTCAAGAGATGGGGAAAATATATCAAAATGCAAACCTGTCGACGTTTGTCCACACTTTTACTGGGCTGCTTTGACGTTACCAAGGTGACACGTATTTAGATTTAAATCTTCGGCAGCGATGAGCGGCGGGAGGGAGCCGTACCGTGGGTGTTGACGCTTAATGAATTTGACGCCGTGCGGAATTTATTTTTAGTCTTTTTGAAAACAGACGCGACAATACGCAGGGGGATTGTTGTTTCCCAGAAATCAGACCCATTAATGAGTTCTCTGAATAAGTTGCTCAGTATATTTGGTTGTCAGTTATAAGTGTACTTTCTAATGGATGCTGTAGCATGCTGATTTATATGTGTCTTTTTTCCAATTTACTTACGTCATACATAATTCCTGTATGTAAACTACAAGTGGAAGGTATTTGACTTTCATTGAAATGAGCAGTGGGTGCATAGCTGCCACGTTCCCTCATTACATTAAATTTGTAGGGCTTATATTGATTTTAACGACGCCTATAGCAGCCGCGCACGTCCTTCATCTTAATTAGGCGCAGCCTGTCAGAAGCAAGCGTTGCAGGTTTTACTGTACTTCTGACATCCATCTAACGCTGCATCGTAATAATAATAAAAAAAAAAAAAAAAAAGGTAGCAATCTGCAAAGGGGGTGCAGTGACAATGTGTGTCTCCAAAGAGCCGTTTGTGTGAAGCCAGCTGGTGAGATACAGCCCGGGCTGACAAAACATGATGGTGCAGCACCAGAAAAACCATTCGCTTTCACATTATGAGCATTGTTTTTTAGAGCTGACACGTAATTCCCGTCCATATTAACATAACAGTAGGTAGAACGTGTATTCTCATAAGAGCAGCATGGATTGAAGGATAGTTTTTATATTTTCGCTAATTTGAACTAATTGTGCTAAATTGCCGAAGCACCAAATAAAAGCTCTCATCTTGGAGGGACATTTGAATTAAACAAGTTTGTTTTTTCAGCCATAAGAGGCTTCTGGGCTCAAGTGTCCTTGTGCTGGACGGTGAGTTTCCAGCAGTACTTCATTAACGGAGGAACACAGACAAAAAGGAAACATTCATTCAGTCACGATTTCTAAACACGCCGATGAATGCATTTCCTTGTGAGGTTTGGATGGTGTTTGAAGTGCACTTTAAAATGCATTTTGCATTTTCCTTTTATTTCCCACTGAAGAGATATAAGTGTGATCAAAATGTATGTTGGTTGTGGTCGGTAGAAGTGTGCACAACAGCAACCTCTGGTGAGGGTCCCAGGCGGTGCCTAGTCCTGCAGAAAAAATAAAAAGTCATAAAAAGACATTCATTTATCTATATTTTATCTCTGTCTGTGATTCTGTCTCTGTCTTCTGATGAAATCAGTTAAAGTTGCATTTTTACGAGCAGACTTTGTCATAAAAGTTAGATTTTACCGCGTTTACCAGTCTGTCTGATGGCTTCACTTTTTTCCTACTGTTCAAACCGAGTCCGACGCGTGTCGTCGTCTCAGTTTGTCAAGTCCTCCGTCACCTCCAGCTGTCTTTCCATCTGTCATCTTGAGTCCACACATCACTTCTGTCATTTGCATTCGCTCCTGTCAAACATCAACAGACACCGGTCCGCGGCAAACGGCGAGCAAAAAGCCATCAGTTAAAATGCAAATGCAGAGTTCCTGACGCGCCCCCCGACATCAGCTGCGCGCTTTTGGCATCTTGACAAACGAAACCTCGTTAACAGTGGGAGTGATCGAGTGGCGCGACGATCGGCGGTTAAATGTGTAAACACAGAAGCGGTAATAGATCCACGGGGTGTGTGTGTGTGTGTCCCACATTTAGACTGTATTAAGTGACAGTTTGCAGGAAAAACAGATGCACATGTTTTCAGTTTCTGTTAATTAATTTTTGCTTTTAATCGGCGCAGTTGGCAAAGAAGTTTGATGCATTCTCCTTTAAGTTTCAGTAGCTTGAGGTGAATATAACAAAATGATGAAAAGCAAAATATTTGACTCGTATTCATTCATTCTCTTAAATCGTCTAGTCCAGGGGTGTCAAACATATGGCCCGGGGGCCAAAACCGGCCCACCTGAGGGTCCAATCTGGCCCGCGGAATGATTTTGCAAAGTGCGAAAACTACATAGAAGACATTAACAGGAGTTTCTCAATAAAATTAGTGCCTATTCCTTATGACCAACTAAGGGTCGTGCACAACCCATAACTCAACTCTGAGACCTAGAACTGAACAGCAGCAATGCATGAAATGTTTTGTAATAGTATAATTCATTAAATGTAAACATGTTCATAAGGTACTTGTATTTTTTGCACTAAAACAAATGGTAAAATCTGGAGTTGTTCTTCTTCTACAGGTTATTATGGTATTATGTTACTGGTCGGCCTGCTTGAAATCAAATTTGGCCATATGTGGCCCCTAAAATGGATCTGACACCCCTGCTCTAGTTCTTCATTGTCGTGGTAGCAACAGGTGGAACACATACTCTACGTCCAGGCCTGCCAGTCTTCACAAACTCCCTCCAGCTCCTTCCTAGACCTGCTCCCAGGTCAGCTGGGAGATCTAATCCCTCCAGAGAGTCCTGGATTGGAGCCAGGGCCTCCATCTGGTGTATGATCAACCTTTAAAGTCTCCTAGGTGCCCAAACAGCCTCAGTTGGCTCAACTGAACTTGGAGCAGTTTGTTGAAACTGAACCTTTCCACGAATGCAAACCTTGCCACCCAGCAGAGGGTCCTCCAGCAGAGGATAGCCACTTTTATTTGAGATCTTGGATGTAGACCGACTCAAAGAAGAAGCTGTACCCAATTTACTACGGATATATATATCTGGGATCGACTCTCCCTGTTCAGCAGTAACTGTACTTGTTTGGGGAAGTCTAATTATTTTAGTAAAGATAATCCTCCTCACAGAGTGATGTATATACAGAAAAGATCTTTGCATTAACCAGACTATAGCAGAAAGTTTCCTTTAAGCCACATGAGAACTAAAAATAATCAATCGCCTTCAACGTTTGTCATTATAAGCAGCCACAGTTACCCTCAGGGTCGACTTAATGTGACCAACCTGTACAATTTTCCCTAACTTTCCTGAATAGTGAAATCTCAGATGTGTTTATTTATTTATTTATTTTGTCCCTGACTTCAACCTTTAACGGTTTCTTGCTCATGGACATCGGTGCGTCCGCTGGGATCTGTAAGGTGTCCTTCCACACTTCGGATAAACTTCTATTTTCTGCCCAGCGATCAATATGTGTAAATCTTTACCGCCTCGGCTCACTGGTGTCATTTTAAATTCAAGTTGAGATTTTTTTTTTCTTTTTTTTTCTGGGAGGGGGATCAGTCATGTAGGAATAACTGAATGACTCTATGCCAGTTTTATAGAGTGTCTTGTGCAGCTTTGTGTGTATATTAAAACACCTGTCCCCCAGATACTTGATCAGTTTGGGATCTAGTGAATTCAGAGGCCAGGTCAACACCTTGTGCTGTTCTTCATGTTTTTTTTTAATTGTTCCTCAAGTATTTTTGTGTGTGTGTCTGTGTCAGGCTGCATCCTGCTGGGGAAGGCTCCCTCACCCCATAGCAATGGGGTGAGGGAGCCTGGTCTGGTCTAGGTGGGTGCTACATGTCTAAGTAACATCCACATTAATGCCAGGTCCAGACATTTCACAGCAGAACATTGAACTGTCACATGATGGTCAATCCTCCTGTTTTCCTCCTGTTAGTGGTCATAATGTTGTGGCTGTATGTCGCCTTATACGAACCATAAATAAATCACCAAAGCAGCACCACCTGCTGAGCTGAATCAGGTGTTTTACTAATACCTCTCTTCTCCCGATCAATACTTTCTGCATCAGTTCCCTCATTAAACATGTGGCCTGTGCTCTGTGAATTAGCCTCGTGAAGGAGTATTAAATTCTTGATGTTCACCAATGTCCGCCTAAATATTTAGCTCCAGTTGAAAGTAGAATCCTATCGACTTAAAAATGTCCACAATTTTAAACAACTCATCATTTTGGTGTCATCATTTGGTGTCATCATTCACGTTTGTGGAAACTGATTCTGATAGTCCTGATATTAAAAGCAGCTCCTCATTAATAAAGAGCATTGTGCTCCGTGTCAGTCTCCTAATGAATTGTTTCCTTCCTCCTGTTCTGGATTAAGCATTTATGACACCTAACATCCTGCTCCGAGCACAATCGCGAGGACGCAAACAGATTTAATCAGCGATGCCGTCTTAACAGCCTCCGCGCGCTTTGCTGCCGTTGAATCTCCTCCTGCTGGTTGCAGAAATCAATAGGTCTCAGATGGTGCGGAGCATAATGGTGGAAAATATTTCTTCAGACAGCAGGTTTGGCTTTACTGATGTAGTTGTCGGTGTTAATAAAAGTCAGCCGCTCGCTTGTTGTTGTTTCTGTATGATCAGATTTCGGTTTAGAAACGATCCGGGCCGCTTTGTTTGGCTTCTTAAGGTCAGCGTACGTCTGTTTGCTGTGGTTCACATGTGTTTGGAGCTGATAAGTGGCTGATTGATCTCTTTGACCTTTTCAATCTCCAGATGCACTTGAAGTCTTTTGACTTTGAAGGAGCGGCTAGGTTACTTGAAGATTTTGTTTGAGGAGGAGATCTTTTTTTGTTATCCTGAGAATTAACTGACTTCCTTCCAGCTGACAGTAGCTCTTCTGCTTCCCCTTTTTGAATGGCAACTGTAGACTACTGCCACCTGCTGGTATGAAGAGTTATTTCCTTTTACGCAGGTGCAGCACATGCACCAATCAGGCATAACATTATGGCCACCCTGGTGCCTCCAAAACAGCTGTGACTCATCAGAGAATGGACATGGGCCTTCTGAGGGTATCCTGTGGTGTCTGGTAACACATTTTGTTAGTGAGGGGTCCTTTGAAGGGAGGGGCCTCTGTGGTTCATCCCACAGATACTTGATCAGTTTGGGATCTAGTGAATTTGGAGGCCAGGTTAACACCTTGTGCTGTTCTTCATGTTTTTTTTGTTTTTTTTCAGTTGTTCCTAAAGCGTTTTTGTGGTTGCATCCTGCTGGGGATGGCTGCTGCCATCAAGGAATGTCATTGCTATGGGGTGGGGGTGCCTGGTCTGGTCTAGGTGGGTGCTACATGTCTAAGTGACATCCACATTAATGAATGCCAGGTCCATAAGTTTCCCAGCAGAACATTTGAATTGTCAGAAGATGGTCGTTGTTATTTAGTTCTCCTGTCAGGGGTTTTAATGTTGTGGCTGATCGTGTATTGTGGTGTGCTCAGGTGTTTCTTGTTGGTCCAGACTAAGGCAACTTTAGGTTTTATATTTGGAATAAGTATAAAATCAAACTTCTATATATATTTTTTTTAGGTGAGGTGTTGATTTGATATCATTACGGGTGAATATAAGATGGGGATTTCCTGCAGCAAACTCCAGTTAAACTGAGTAACACTTTAGATCTGGAGGTGGAGGAAAATCCAAAATAAATCAAGAGGAATTATTAATGAAGCTTTACACGTAAGGCCTTTTTTTTTCTCAGTAGCGCCGCTTTGATGTGACGTCTCGGAGATGAAACGTTGTTGCTCGAAGGCTTTTATTGACATTTACCCCGTAGAACAAAACTCACTTTAACGTTCGTCTTGAGACAATTGTTTTTTTTTCTCCAAGGGCTGCAAAGATTAGCGGGAAAGCAAATCGTTAAATGCGGCATAATGATTTATTTTAATAGATGGCTCGTTGCCCTGATTGACACGTTCAAAGATGAAAGACTTTTATGTAATTACGCCCGGTCTGACCGCTCTTCAACACATGAAATACCAGATGTAATGGAAATATGTTAAGCATTGTGTTGACTAAAAAGAATGCAGCTTTTCTGTTTGTGCACAGAACTCACAGCTTGACAGATTTCAACACAAAGATCAGACTGGGGTTGTTATTTAGTTTAGACTGAGTATGAATTCCCTGAGGGATACGATGAACCAACAATAACATCGAGAAGTTATTTAATGGAAAACAAAAATTCACCCGAAGCTTTTAGAGGAGGTCTGTCAACATTTAATACTCGTTTGCAGTGATTAAAATGCAAGTTTAAAAAGAAAATTAATATGAAAAAGGAATAGAGCATGTATACCTGAGGTGTAAAGACGGTTGCATACTCTTTAAGAGGTTGTTCTTGCTCCTCAGGCTGTGAGAACAAAGTGACGTAATTTTGTTCTCGCAGTCCTCGTTTGGGAGTTCTCACAGCTTGTTCTCGACACATCATCCGGGCAGAACTTTTTTCTTGTGTGGTGTCCGGTTACTATTCTGTAATTGGTCAAAAATTGGAAGTGGCCATGGTTATTGTGGAAAAGCGGAAGTGTGGCCGCTAATCTCTCCTGGATAGAGATCGACATACTGTGTGTGGATACATGCTGAATGAACAGCGAGATCTGACGGTGCCTCTTGTCGTCCGTCTCCCGCATCTCCCACAATGCTTAGCACATATGACGTATGCTGAAGTGGGAGGGGCCTATGAGGACTTTCCTGGAGTTCAGCACTTGAGTTTCTCGTGAAGTATAAAGACTGTTACATACTCCGTGAAGAGCAACAAATTCGTTTTTGCTCCTCGATCTGGGAGAACAAATTTGTTGTTCTCGTGTGGGAGTTCTCGCAGCTTGTTCTTGACACATCATCTGGACAGAACTTTTTTCTCGTGTGGTGTCTGGTTACTATTCTGTGATTGGTCAAAAATTGGAAGTGGGCATGGTTAATGCGGAAAAGCGCTAACATCTGCAGTGTGACCGATATTCTCTCCTGGGTAGAGATCGGCATACTGTGTCATCAAAGTAACTGACCAATATCCGAAAATAGTAAGAAAAGTGCCTCTAGTTGTCGGCCACCACATCTCCCACAATGCTTAGCTCATGTGATGTATGCTGCAGTGGGACGGCCCTATGAGGACTTCCCTGGAGTTTGGCACTTGAGTTTCTCATGAAGTATAAATGACCTGGTCAGGACGAACGTTTTTCTTGCTCTTGCAGCCCTGGTAGCAAGAACAAATTCCTTGCTTCTTGTGGAGTATAAAACAAGCTTTACATACTCTGCAAGAAGAGAGAAGTTTGTTCTCGTCGTCCTCGTTTGGGAGTTCGTGCAGCTTGTTTTCGAAACATCCCCACACGAGAACTTTTTTCTCGTGTGGTGTCCGTTTACTAAATTGGAAGTGGGCGTGGTTAATGCGGAAAAGTAGAAATGCTAGCAGCTGCTCTGTTAGCTCCCAGAAGCTAATTTTCGCAATTTTCACTAATACTTCCAGGGTAGCGATCATGATACGCCGACGGGCACAGTCCGAAAATAGTAAGAAAAGGGCCTCCCTCACGTCCCACAATGGTTGGCACGTGACGTATGCTGCAGTTGGACGGCCCTATGGGGACTTCCCTGGAGTTTGGCACTTGAGTTTCTCGTGAAATATAAATGACCTGACCAAAACAGACTTCTTTCTTGTTCTTGCTGCGTTAGAAGCAAGAACGAATGTCTCTCTTCTGAACTTAAGTCTGAGATGATCTGAGATAAAGTGAGAAAAGCAACTACTACTTCCATAGTTCACTAAAACGGTGAACTAACCCATAAAAGCTTCATTTTGTCCTCAGATTTAGTTTAAAGGGGATCAAACCGTTTCACACAAACAAAGACGGGACGTATTTGAAGCCGAAAAAAGTCACCCGTCTTCCCTCAGGCTAACTCCGAGCTGAGAAGAGCCAGTTTCTATGGNAAAAAAAAAAAAAAAAAAAAAAAAATTGACTGCAGTGTCCCGGTATATGATGCAGGAACACGTTAAGAATAAATTATTCTGCAAAAACTTACAACATTCAACTGAACCTATAGCTTCCACTGTAGCAGGAATCACTATTTCACATCTAGGCTACGTCGAAGAGGACTTTGTATGATGCTTTTTGGACACATGCATCACTTTCAGAGATATACTGTACGGTGCATCCTTCCCAGGTTGTAAAAGACAGTGGAAAAGCAAAGCACTTTTGTCCTACAGTGTACGGGAAGCAGCTCAGCTCTGCTCTGCTCTGCTGCAGGTCTGCACTGACATGGTACACCTTTGCGTTTGTGTCTTTTTCTTCAGTTTGTGCTTGGAGAAGTTTTTATAGCTGCTGAATTGTTCCAGACAGCAGAGACTTTCTGCTAAAGTTGCTGTTTGACGGCACAGACATCAACCCAGTCCTATTAAAGTTTCAATTCCATTTACACATTCAGCCTGGAGAGTTTATGCTCTTCAATGAGTCGTTAGAGAACTACAAATTGTGTAAAAAAAAGAGGAAACCAGCAAGGTTAATCTCAATCTAGCCAATGTCTGCAATCTGCAAATCCTAATAAAACCAAATCCCGTTACGTTAGATCAAATGTTTTCTCAGTAATACAACAGAACAGAACCAGCTCTGTGTGTTTACATTGAGGTCAGATCGTGTCTCATAGTTATAATAGAGACGCCAGGTGATAATTGGACTTTTTCCCTTCACGAGATGAGCAACTGCGACGTGATTTCATGCCTCACATGGTGTGAGTAGTTCTCCACAGCCGACAGCCGGGCCCAGTAACAGGATTTAACTGTGCAGTCTGTCACCTCCGGCTCTTCTTGTTCCATTAGCCCTTGATATATTCAAACTTGTCACTTCTTTTGTGCAATTTGATTTTAATGTGAGATAGTGGACAAGGCGAGGGTTTGGCTTTCAGTAGCAAATAGAAACTTTATACAGTTACTTTTATACGGTGTTATAGAAGAGAGCAGTGATTAGGTTTCTCCGGGAGAAAGAAATAAGATTTTTTTCTACCACATTCGAACACGATGTCTGACTAGCTGTCAGTGACTTGTCTGTATTAGTGCAATCACCGTCAAGACGTGCAATAAAGTGCTGGTCCCATCCGACTTCAGTATGGCTGCTTTCGTTCTGATTGTTCTGCTAGATTCTCAAGATAAACTGGAGATGCTATGGTGTCTTCCTGTCTCTGTCTTTGCAGAGACGGATGTGGTTGTAGAGAGGCTGCAAATAGCTGTCTCTGCGGAATAGTCGTCTCTTAGGACGTTTTGCTGATGGGTACACAGTTTAAATACTGTTTGTGTCCCTTGTGCCTCCAAAACAGTTGTGAGTCATCAGGGAATGGACATGGACCTTATGCTGTTTTTCATGTTTTTTGAGTTGTTCTTAAACTGTTTTCACCTTGCTCGGTGTTAGTGTTGTTAGTGGGGGGTCTTTGGTTCTTGATCAGTCTGGAATCTGGTGAATTTGGTTGTTGAAAGTGAAGCAGCAAATGTCTGTATCTCCAAACCTCCTCAGTTAACCTTGCTGATTCTTTATTGATCCAAAACAATCACTTGAGATGGAGAAGCAGATGGAAATGCTAAGGCGGAAACATGCTACTACCAAGCGGACCGATCACGGCTAATCACAGCCGCAACGTGTAGTCGCATTTCTGGACTGCATGTGATTGACTTCTGAAAGGTCTCAAAAGCATCAAAATCATTTGTTTTACTTCGATTTCCCATGAATGTATGGGTTTATATTGCGGATGTCACGCTGATTGGTGGACATCCTGCGACTATAAATCATTCCCTGCTCGGTAATTAGCATTGTGTTATCTGCGGTCATGTCTCTCAAGGATACTCTCTGCCCTTGGACTCCTGTAGGCAGCAGGGGAAGTCAGACATTAAGCCCTAATTGATAGCAAAGGGAGAGGGGAGGCTTTTTTTTTTTCTGCTGACTGTAGCAGCCAATACACATCAACTCCGTGTCCTACACTGTCTGAGACAAAGGACCTAGCTCTTATCGGGTTATTATTACACAATGAAACGTCTAATGCTGGGATTTGTACTCGCGGCACAAATCAGATCCTGGTTATTTATCGGCGCTCTGTCACTACAAAAGGACTCATTGGAAAGAGTTTTTTTTTTTATCTCCTTCACAAGATGTAGAAGAGCACGGACAAATGTTCCGATGGTGACAAAAACACTCTGCGTCTTCACAGGAATCTGCTGTAATTAAACAAACAGTGCTGTTAGGTCTAAGGGGGGATGCAGTGAGCTGTACGCCATGTGCTTGTTCTGTCGTCGTGGCTGCCGCTGCTGCTAGTCTTTGACTTGAGTGTGGCGCTCGGCACATCAACAGATGCCGAAGCAGCGTTTGACTGAATTATTCCTGGCAGCTTACACCTGCATATGCTCTCTGTGGCTTTATTCAAATGTGTTATTTGAATTTGTAGGTGTTGAATGTGCGGCAGCCTTTCACACGTTGAAGGTGGTGGTGTTTAGGGGCGGTGAAGAGAAGCAAACTCTTGCCAAGTCGTTTCTCTCTCTCTCTCTCTCTCTCTCTCTCTCTGCAGCTACACCCACTCAGAAAGGATGCCCCCGCAGCTGGAGGCCCTCTGGCTCCCAGCTAGTGTCCACCTGGTTTTCAATATTCAGTTGCAGGATGTCACCAAGAGATGGCGCTTTCTTCAAAAAGAAATGTGTT
Organism: Chelon auratus; assembly: GCA_030220025.1. NCBI lineage: Eukaryota > Metazoa > Chordata > Actinopteri > Mugiliformes > Mugilidae > Chelon > Chelon auratus. Next base: position 15,092 of record JASGAT010373012.1, read on the forward strand.
GAATTGTAGGCTAGAGTAGCTTCTGGAACACACACATATGAACTGTAAATAGTCAGTATAATATTATAGTTAACCTTTATTTAATAGATTCGACTGGATTCAGTCCAATAAATCTTTCTGTCAGAGTTAATGTCGTGTAGAGAGGGTAGCTTGTACCTCGGCTCAAGAAATTTTCTGGTCATCCAACTCTGCCGTAAACTCCCTAAACCTCTATTTTTCTGCTGGACTCTGTCCCTAGTAAACTTTTCTCTTCTTCTTTTAAATGTTCAGTGTTTGTTGTTGTTTGGGTGCAGCCTTTGCCTGAGCAGACTACTTTTTTGTAGGTGTGGAATCTAGTTGGTAGTATTGAATGACTATCTCCTGCTAACCCTTTGCCATCCACGTTGTGCAGTTTACAAACTGACTGACTAACTTCACTTTCCAGAGTGAAATACTTCCACACATGTTTGGTCCCATGATTCTTCTTTTTCTTTTTTTCGTCCTTCTTCTTTCTTCTTCTTCTTTCTACTTATTTTTCCTCTAGCTTTTTTGTCGTCTTCATCATCTGTCTCCTTCATCCTCATCTTCATATTCTTCTATCTTCTATCTTCTTTTTTCTTCCTGCTTCTTCTTTCTTCTTCTTTGTACTTATTTTTCTTCTTTTACCTTTTTTGTCGTCTTCTTCATCTGTCTTCTTCATCTCCATCTTCATATTCTTCTATTTTCTATCTTGTTCCTCTTTTTCTTCTTAAAACGTTTTCTTCATTTATCTTCTATCATCTTCGAAAATGTCTTCGTCTATCTTCTAACTGCTTCTCTTCTTTGTAAAACTTATTTGTCTGTCTTCTTCTTCGTCTTCCTCTTCTTCTTCTTCTTCTAACTACTACTTCTCTTCTTTGTAAAACTTCTTCGTCTGTATTCTTCTATTTTCTTCCTCTTGTTGTTCTTCGTCTTCTACTACTTCTCTTTTTCTACTACTTCTATCTTCTACCTTCCTCTTCTAACTACTACTTCTACTATTTCTATCTTCTTCTTCATCGACTTTTCAGATGATTCAGCGGTTAAAGTTAGCGAACTGGTACACAAGAAAAACTCCAGTAAACACAGAAAGCTCTTCTCGTTGGTTTTCTGTTGTCTGTGCTGGCCTGCTCTGGAGTTCGTTGGGTGAATAAAATTAAATATAAAGTTTGGCAGTTAAAAATAGGACTCTGAAAAGTGAAAGTTCATGTCCCTCCATCAGCAGCACTGGTTAGACCTTTTAGTTTATTCCACACGGCATCGGTCCAAAGCTCATTACAGGTACATATCTTATATAAAACCATAATTCATCTCTACAGGATGCTCTGGATTTCTTATTCTAACCGACCTGCAGTTACCTTCAGGACGTAGCAACAGCCGTCCAGTTGATTCCTGAGGACCTACATTTAGAAGCATGCATTTAATACCTGTTACATAACTGGATTCATCTCTTTACCGGTGTCACGACACCGTTTCCTTCTAAGTTTTATATACTGTATTTAATTTCAAACCCTTCAGCAAGACATTTCCTCCGTGAACATAAGTTAGCATGAGCTTCAAGGCTTGATATTGTGTTACTGCACATTCAGAGTTGTTTAATGAATGCAAGGACTCTTACAGCTTTGCACATGTTTGCTAGCTTCGTTATCCTTTAAGTAAGAGGCTTGTGAGAAGCCATGATAATCTGTTTAGAAATCAATGAGAGCGTTGTTGTTGCTGTTTTTATTTTCTAGGCTTTTTCAGCGCTCGCATTAAATCCCGACCCTTCTGCAACTCCGTATACAGTATTTAAAGAAACTCAAGAGGTTGAACAGGTGACAAGTTTACCTCACGTGGCCTGTGCTGACTGTAACGGGGTGAAAGCGAGGTCGAGAATTACCATCCACGTGCCAGTTAATTTGGTTGTAGCTGTTAAACGGTTTAATTGCACCACATCTTCAAACGTCTCTGCGAATGGATGCAACAGTCTTGCACCTGCTCTGTGATCTTTCCCTCCATATGTCGACTGTTTCTGAGGCTGTAAAGCTGCTGATGCAGCACAACAGACCTCACTTGCTTGCTTAATTACCGCTTTTAATTGTTCTGGCTTTTAAATGTTGTTGTTATTTGGGTGTTTTTCTAATTAGATCTGGTACAGCAGCTTTTGTGTATTTGGCAAATTTATCAACTTTGCATAAAAAAAAACCCAAAGAAAACTTTCAGTATTGGAGTGGCTCATTGGTTTTGTTGCATTGAGATGATATTCAACACAAAAGAATTAACAATTTGCATTTTCTTTTTGCTTGCAGAAGGAGCTGAGTCTTCCTCGAAGAGGCAGTTTGTAAGTACCATTATAAATGTTGCACACATGCATAAACAACACGTCCAAGTAAAATTGAGACCCTGGTCAGACCTCACGTTAAATTAACACCTCACTTTAACAAGGTGGAAGTGAGGTTAGCGTTACAATTTTCTATTTCAATTTCTGACCACATCTGACTTCGTTCCTTCATTCCTTTGATAGTGTGAACACAGTCTTGAGTCGTATTAAAAACCAACTGAGTGCTGTTGGGTAATTAGAGTTTTGCCTCATTCATTCACGAAAAAAGAAAAGATAAATACACCATACACCACCATTAGAAACAATCACCTGCACAAGAAAAAGCACCGCAAAAGAAATCCTTTTAAAATATTCTGTCCCTTGTAGCTGTTAACTAACTAAATATTAAATAAAACTTAACAAGAATGAACAAATTAAAGTATTTAATAGGAGAACACAGTGTGTGATTCCAACATAAATCAACAAATGGGCGTCTGGTTCATTATTGAGGCCATCCTGTTAATGTACAACCGATCAGCCACAACATTAAAACCACTGACAGGAGAAGTGAATAACATTGAACATCTTGTGACAATACAATGTTCTGCTAGGAAACTTTATGACCTGGCATTTATCCATGTGGATGTTGCTTAGACATGTAGAACCCACCTAGACCAGACCAGACACCCCCACCCCATAGCAATGACACTCCTTGATCCCCAGCAGGATGGGGCAGTGGTTAGTGCTGGTGCCTCACAGCAAGAAGGTCCTCGGTTCGAATTCTCAGGGCCATGTTCTCACCATCATCAAAAAACATGGGTCCTGGGCGCTGGGTCAGGTTGGCGCGCTCGGTCGCAGCGACTCAGGACTAACCCTCCATCCGACCATGCAATTTTGTTGACAAAATAAAGCAATTTACTTTAAGATGCACAAAAACACTTTAGGAACAACTCAAAGAAAACATTAAGAACAGCACAAGGTGTTGACCTGGCTTCCAAATTCACTAGATCCCAAACTGATCAAGTATCTGTGGGATCTGTGTCCTTTTAAATGTTTTCACGCCAGCACACCGTTATTTGAGTGTGAAGCTTTGTGAGTTCTCCCAGGAGTCACTTAACGTCACACAGCTCTTCACTCGGTTGCTGTTTTATTAAAAACACCTTTGCTAAAACTATTCCAAACAATAAACCCTCCGTCAATGAGGGTTATAATCCTCTGGAGAGGTGTCAGTGTCGCTGTATGTTCATTTTGGAGACTGTAGTTTCAGTTGGTGTTAAACTGAATAGTGTTATGCTGACATAATTACAGCTGCAAATAGCATCCTCCAGAATGATCTTGCAATTGAGTTGGCACCCCTCTTAAAACTGAACAGCATAACCTTCATAAAGGAATAATTTAGTGCAGGACTGCTCTAGTTTTATCACAACGTTCCCAATAAATTCAGTGTGAATATATACTAATAAAAAATAACTGTTACACCCTGATGAGCACCATGAAAATGAAGGTGAAAACACTTGTGGGGATGAAATATGGGAAGCCTGGAATGGACATGGGCCTTCTGAGGGTGTCTTGTGGTGTCTGGTAACAGGATGTTGTTAGTGGGGGGGCCTTTGAGGGGAGGGGTTACATGTCTAAGTAACATCTACACCAATGAATGCCAGGTCCAAAAGTTTCCCAACAGAACATTGTACTGTCACAAGATGGTCAGTGGTGTTTACTTCTCCCGTTCTTAATGTTGTGGCTGATTGGTGTACGTTCAAATCCAATAAACATGTGCATGTGACACTGTAAATTAATAGTGTGTAAGTTTAAGTTTCACCTTTATCGTGATGTTGATGTGAATAAACGGAAACCAAACCATTCCAAAGTCAGAATAGTAATATTTCTGGGTATCGCATGACAAATACAATCCATACTTTATGGTTCTTGGTTCTTTAGCTCTTCTTTTGTTTGAATAGTTGCGACTGTTGGTACCACTATTCTTAAAAAGCATCTTGTCTGCACTGAATTCAACTGTCCATCGTTGGCCGGATGTCTGATATTCCGGCTTTAAATCCACAACGAAGGCCTAAAAAGCTTCCTGGTGCATTATGGCTGAGAGAGAGAGAGTTGTTACCCATGATACCTCGCTGCCCTCGCCGTCACCTCACCAAGGGGGGCACATGCTGTAATGGAGGTGACCCATTACTGACACGCTGCTGCAAGATCACCAACGTGCACTGGTTTATATTTAGAGCGCCGGAGCCTCTGGTGACCTTGGTAACCATAGTAATGGTGTTTGGATATGACAAAGTTGATGTGACGGCTTCAGATTCATCACAGCTGCCAGTTATTGAAATAACTAATCGATGTTTGCGCACTTTGAACAGTGCGGGCGTTATATAATTCAAACTTTGGCGTTAGATATTGTTGTTTGGTGGATTTGAAGGTATTGGAGTGAGTACAATGACACATGACTCCGCATCTACTCATCTCCTCTGTGCATTGAACAGAAACATGTCTCTTCAAACAGTCCACCCGTGTTTGTCAAATAAAAATAAGCTCCGTCAGAGGGTTTTCCTGTAACAGAGAGCCATCTGCTGAAAATGAGATGCCATTAACATCCTGTCTCGTGTCAACAAGCCTTCTAATTAGCGGTCGTACCCATTTTTCCACACACTCTTTAACTTCCGTCAGTTACATTTTGAGACTGCGGTATCTGGAGGTTGTTGGCGACGGGTCATTCTAGGCGAGAGATTGGCTTATTTTTAGGCTGACCTTAATAGCTGGAAGTCTTTCGCCAGGGTCACATCGAATAACTGAAAATCAATCATTTGTTCACAGCTCAGGATACACTCGTTGGATTTGTTGACTGTTATTACTTGCGATCTTATTCCTATTTGCCGTCATCAGCACCGCCCGGCTGGACTCTGAGCTCGAAGTTTCCGAACCTGTCGGGCTGCCCGCGCACATCAGCTGCTTTGCTGCGCAACAGGATATTAAAGAGGACCTGTTGACTGTAGATTTTGTTACGCTTAGTTTAACAGATGCTGTCGACCGCACCTCATTACCTCGGATCACAGCCGCGATTCTCTCTGAGATTCAGACAGATATTTTCCTCTGATCTATGCAGTGTCAGACACAAAGTTCTTAAGGTGCAAACAGATGTTTTCACCTCGCTTGTTGTTAGCGAAGGGGGCCTTTGGGTCCTATGGGTTGAGGGCAGGGGCCTCTGTGGATCATCTCACAGATACTTGATCAGTTTGGGATCTAGGGAATTTGGAGGCCAGGTCAACACCTTGTGCTGTTCTTCATGTTTTTTTGAGTTTTTCTTAAACTGTTTTTGGGTGGGGGTGGAGGTGGGGGTGCCAGGTCTGGTCTAGGTGGGTGCTATGAATGCCAGGGCCAAAAGTTTCCCAGCGGAACATTGCATTGTCACAAGATGGGCAATGTTATTTACTTCTCTTGGCTCTCTTGGTCATAATGTTGTGGCTGATTGGTGTACGTGCGCAAACTTTACAACTGCAGGTTCAATTAAACCATCAATCAAAGTTCTTGCCACGGTATAAAACTTGACAATAAATACCAAGTTGACGTTGACGAAATGTTGTTCGCATACAGCTTGTAAATCACAACCGTTATTAATGTTTATTTACGTCTCCATAGTTACCGCACAATCACCTACAGTGTGCGTTTTTGTTTTCCGAGTGTGACCACAGCAAAACACCGTATTAAGAAATCTACAAAGAAATTTTCAGAACTTTAATCGGACTGCGTAAAAAAGGGCGTACATCGTACAAAAGTGTTAAAAGCTGCAGTTCCACCGGTGACCACAGGAGGCTCCAAAAGCGAGTTTATTTCCCCGGACCACCGTGTTAAAATGCCCAACTTAAGAGCAGAAATAAACACGATTACAGCCGGGTACAAAAGCAGTTTTGGTCTCTTATAGTTAATTTCTCCATTCTTTACAACTATTTAAATGACCCACATGTTTAAAGTGTGTCAAGGCTTACAGTTGTGCATAATCTAGGGCGTGGCCTCTTTGAGTAACACATAAGGTGCTCGTTGTCTACCTCGGCTCCACTAATGCTCCACCTGTTTAATTTTGAATTAGCCTGGGATTAGGTGTAGTCAGTCACTGTGCATATTATATTTATTATTTCCTCCACACCAAGGAACAAATAAAAGGAAGGGTTCATAGTGTACACAGATAAATCTAAGTCTACTTCTCTTGCAGTGAAGTGTTTTCAGGTGAATTCAAGCTGAACAATAGAAGCTGTTCTGCACAGTGAGTCGTTCAAAGATTTTTTATTTTTTTTTCCCAGCTCAGGTACAGATGCAGTCATACATCATTATGAAAACCTTAGTGAGTCACCTACCTTCACCAAAAGCCATAAAACATTACCAGCACCGATATGTCACTCTGAAAAATAGCTTTATAAAAGAGAATCAAATCCAGAGCTTTTAACTTTATGTCTCTTGTGTTTTATAATATTGGGAGAAAATGTTTTATCCATTCTTTTTAAATTTTTGTAGGTACTTATCTGATTTATTAACGAACCTCTTCTGTGCAGGTAGAAGATGATGCAAGTGTTCACTGCAGATGACTGTGTGCTCGTCTTTATACATTCAGAGTGCAGATTGAGTGGTAAATTGTCTCAATTATTAGGTGTTGTTTAAAGGACCGTTTGGAACCTTTTGCAAATCTTTTTAGATTTTGCTCTGAATAATAAGTTGAGAATGTCCTCAGAGGACGACAGGAGTAATGGTTTTTATGTGTGTCTTCTGGTTTAAGAGTGACGGTCTTGAACGTCTTGGCTGTAAAGTTTTAAGGCTAAACTAGTTTGGATTGTGACTGTGTCGTCTAATCTCATGTCTGTGGCGTCACCCGTACACTGATCAGCCACAACATTAAAACCACTTACAGGAGAAGTGAATAACATTGACCATCTTGTGACAATACAATGTTCTGCTGGGAAACTTTTGGACCTGGCATTCATTGGTGTGGATGTTACTTATTCTTATTTTTTTAGGAACAACTACTGTGGGATGATCCACAGAGGCCCCTCCCCTCAAAGGCCCCCCATTAACAATATTCTGTTGCCAGACACCACAGGACACCCTCAGAAGGCCCATGTCCATTCTCTGATGAGTCACGACTGTTTTGGAGACACAAGGGAGACCTACACAATATTAGGCGGTCATAATGTTATGCCTGATCGGTGTATGTTTCCTTAAGAGTAGTTGTGAAACTCAGTGTGATGTCTCCATCTACGAGCCAATTTAAAAACCGTGTTTTTGTACCAGGATTTGAACGTTTCTCTTAAAGTTCTTCGGTGATTGACTCATGTTTTGGAGCCAGCCTCGTGTGGCCATTAGAGGAACTGCAGTTTTTAGCAGTTCTGGTAGTTTAAAGTGACAAGAACTTGCTCATGATATATGTAAAAACACACAGTGTGCATACATTAGAGTGAGTTGTCCTTCACTGCTCAACCTGCCGCCCTCTCAGTTCAGCTCCATGCCGTCTTATGCTCCGGTTCCTCTGCTTGATGCAGTGTCAGGTCTCTTTGCTCTTCAGACATGCTCATAATAATGAAGAATTCATTATTATTCCAGCTCAGTGTTGTTTGTCTGGTCTGCTTTTGTGTCTATATTTCTCCTATTCTGGTTTAACAGAAGCAGCATCATACAGCAGGTCAGTCAGCTTTAGCGATGACTTTAGCTGACTCACAGCAAAACACATTTTTGCAAGTGTATTTCTTTTTTACCTCCTCCTTTTGTCAATCAGCTGTTCAGCTGTGGCCAGTGAGTCATTATATGTTTATATGCCCCGAAAGAAATCAGTCACTGAACTTTTTTGTCAAAGTGGTTCTGCTGCTGTGGAGCTGAAGAAGTTTTATTTCCTGACTTACTGACAACACTGCATTGATTCAGTAGAACATGTCAAAGATATTTCCACATCTCCAACGCTTCTGTCCATGTTGGACACTTCTTGTTTGAATCCGTCTCTCCTGGACACCACAAACATGCCCAGAAAGAATGGATTTATTCCAACCGGAGATAAACCAGCAGATTAAGTGTTTACATGGTTATTAGGAGCGGATATTTTCCTATTTAACGGATTATCAAAGGTTTACACCACCCTTCTCAATCTGACTGAAAACTCCCTCTGATTGGGTTCTGATTAAGGTTATTTATTACATGAGAGATTTTTTTTTTGATTGTGACTATTAGTGGAATACTGGAGTCCATATAAATTCCAGCTGCTTCTCCATCTCCGCAATTTTCAAATGATTGTTTTGCACCAATAAAGATGGAACACATGGAGGAAAGGTTAACTGAGGAGGTTCGGAGATGCAAACTAGAGTACGACTCGTCTTTGTCAAAGGTTTCAGTCGCCGTTGTTGAAAATGAAGCAGGAAGTAGACACAAAAATTAACCCGACTGGCAAAAAAGACACAGCGCCGACTATTGTTTGGGTTGCGTTGTTACAGAGCGAGCCAGACGGACGAGCTCACAAGTCTAAATGGCTCGCACCGGCGTAGGCTACGGCAGCTTTGCCTCGCAGTACTTTAAATGAGCCTCAAAGGTGTGATAAATCCCTGCAATATCTCTGACACTCGGGTGTGTCCTCCTGCTATGAGTCTTAATCCGCCCTGATTTAACCGCTCTTCTATTTTGTCTACAAGTTGCTGCTTCTATTTCTTTTCATCTCTTCCTGTTTATTTTCATGTGCATGCTTCTTCGGCGACTGAAACTTCCTGAACATTTGCCGGATGCGGGGGATGCATGCGGATGTTTTGCTTTCGAGGATGACATCACCCCTGTGGTTGTGGTGACATTGCACCGTTCAGAGCGCTGCACGTCCGTCAAGGTGACTGCAAGCAGAGGAGCAGATTTAACTCATGGCATTCGTTACTGCCACTCACCAGCTGGTGGAGGAGTTGTGGCCGGGATGCTGCTTCTGCTTCTGCTGCTGCTTCTGCTGCTGGTGGTGGGGGTGATGGGTGTGGAAGAGGGGGGAGGGGGTAGGAGGGGGCACAAAATGAACATGCGTTTGAAGGAGCGGGGGGCGTGTATTAGGGGAGGGAAGACGGGGTATTGTCCTGCCTCCGTGCCCTCCGCAGGCAGCTAAGGATCTCATTTGACAGCTTCAAGGTGGAACGTGGAAAGACCAAAACAAGAACCTCCCCTCCCTCCCTTTCTCTCCCCCTCCCTTTCTGTTTTGGGGGGTAGAGAAAACCAATCCGTCTCATCGCTCTGTGACGGCTGGGTTTAGCTCTTTGTCAGTGCAAGGGGGGGGGTGGTGGCAGGCAGGCAGACAGGAAGGCAGGAAGGCAGCGTGAATGCATATCATGACCACAATAGAGCAAACGAGCACAGTTCAGCCATGAAAGCCCAGCGGGAGAGGCTGAGAATTCCTGGGCTGACGCTAGAGTGAGTATTTTTCTGTTACCGTGCAGCTCCTCTGCAGTGTGTGCAGCTTCATCTGCCTCTCTGTGTCATGTTTGATTGTGTCTATCACTGTTGCTTTATGCCCCCGTGTTAGCATTAGCGGCAGCAGCAGCAGCATCTGCAGCAGGAAGTCTAATGTCAAATCCCTCGCAGCTCGGCAACAGTGGCTTATACTTGAGCTCGTGTTAATGCTTCTCTGTTTGTGTGTGTGTGCGTATTTGCAGGTGTGCATGCGATAGACAGACTGATAACACTGATAAAGGAGTGCCGCAACATGCTTTATTTTGCTGGCGTGCACGCGTAGGAAACACACCTATCAGGAGGAGTGTCGTTTGTTGGATTTGATCAATAAGCTGAAAAGCAGTGAGTCATTGAAGGCTGCGTTATCGCGGCCGCTGTCGCTTGAGATTTTTTTTCTTTTTATTTAGGTCAACAAGGCATTTGTTATGGTACCCTCCATCTGAGGATTTAAAAAACTGCATAATTGGACTGATGAATGAAAAATTTGGGTTTTTTTGGATGAGAAATTAAATCATCAGACTAGATTTTTCTATAAATATATATTTTAATTAACCTCTTCTACACAATCTGTGCCTCATAGTTTAATCTGAAATCGTGATTCTGGTGAAAGATGGAGATATTCTATATTCAAATGTTTAAAACCGCTGGGAATTGTAGTTTTTAGCAAATGTTGATGAAATGAGTTGAAACTGTGCGTATTTTCCTCTGAGGATTAATATTTAGAACACTATGTCTCAGAGGAATGAGTCATGTCAGCCTTTTTTTTTATATGTAGGATCAATTTATGGTCGTCCTAATATAGAGAAATCCCCAGATTATCGTTTCAGAGAAGTGTTCCCTGCATTACTTGAGGGATTTAAATACATGAACATATTCTGATGAATGACTCCAGGAGGCCACTGCAGTAAAAGTTGCTCACCTTTACATGACCTAATGCTCTGCAGTGCCACTGCTGACTGCTTGGAGAAAAAAAAAAAAAGAAGAACTGAACACATATGACATCACACTGCACGCGTTAAAAGCTTGGAGACACACCTCACTGCCCGAGTTAATCTGTAACTCCCTTTTATGATCTGGAGCCTTTGAGCTTGGTGATTTCATTTCGGTCTGAATGGAAACAGGCCGCCAGGGTCAAACAAACCCAATGTCAAACAGACCCTGCAGAGCCAGACAGATGCCTTGGATACCTGCTCTTCAAACACGATTCAGTTTCATCTGACGGGGGATCTGCTGCTGTCTTTATGTGTGCACGTGTCAGAGCTGCTGAGGGGTTTTCTGTCGTCGTGTGTGTGTGTGTGTGAGATAAAAGACAACTATTCACTACACTCCATTTAACTTGCAGCCTCACTCCCCGAAGCTTGAGCCCCACTCCCACTAGCCCTTGCAGTCCGTGCAGCCCGCTGCACGCTTTTCATTTTTGGAGGTAAGCAAGAGCTCTTCAACCGTGGCTGTGTTTGTTCTTTTTGTTTTTTTGAAAAGTCCCGTTGGTGCACGTTTGATTCAGATGTCGGTGCGTCACAAAGCTGCAGCGTCACTTCTTCGCCCCTCTCCTAAAATCATCTGCCTTTGAAATGACATTGAGAGCGGACACGGAGCTTATGTAATGTTGATAACGTCCCACCCTCGTCCCCCGTCTTGCCCCCTCTCTGTTCTGAGGTTTACGCTCCCCTTTCATGTGCTAAGTAGGATTTGTGGCACATCAAAGCGAAGAGCGGTCTCAATCTGTCTGCATCCCGGCTCGCTTCATTTAGGAACGAACAAAATGTTCAAAAACATCGAAGCTAATATCCGTTCTTATTGCTCAGATCTCAACTAGTTTATGATTTAGTATTTAAAATAAATCTGTGTGTGCTGCCGGAACTTCAGATTTATCCTCATCTCTCTAAAATGATGATCATTCTCTCTGAGGTTAAATGTGCATCAGTGATGTCCTCTCCTCAAACTCCCCAGTTCATCCATCTAAGAAGCTGTGGGACTGTCTTTGTTCTTGGACAGGCGTCACGCGGTGCTTCACTTTCAAATCGGTCATTTAGGTTAAAAGTTAATTAGGCAGTTTGAGCTAATTTGCCCAGAATCCTCTCTGGATGAGTAGATAAAGAGGTAGTGTGTGATCCAGAGACTTCTGGCAACGTACATATGGGATTTTTCTCCTCCTTCGTGTCTTCAGTGTCTTGATTTCATTAGCGTTGCAACCAACAATCATTCTTTTCAATTAATCTTGCAAATTATGGCGATTAATCGTTTATTTTCTTTAACTTTTATCCGATCGCACTGTTCAACATGTGCTCAGTGTAGGCCTAGTTTGGAAACCTAGGCTATTAATTAGCATAGATACTGGTGAGCATGGTTTAACTTGAAACGGGAACTACTGTTTTTTTACAACCTGGACCATATTTCTGGCATAAAATACAATCGTTTACTCACCCATATAACTTTGTAACTTGTAGTGCTTCGAGAGATATTTAGATCTGTGTATATCCGTATAGTGGGAGTGACTGGGGCACCGAAACACAGCCTCTAAATAACACATTATCTGCCGCAAAACTCGTTCATTTCACCAA